>JBBMKC010204833.1:0-13654 GCA_037834085.1 Bipalium vagum
ACGGAAAAGGTACCATGTGTTGTCGGGCAGCACGAAAATGGTTTTCTAAATTTAAGAAAGGCGATTTTAGCCTTAACTATGCTCCTCGTTCCGGACGTCCATCTCATTTCAGTGAAGAGTGTCTCAGCTCTCTTCTAAAAAATAAATAAATAAATGCACCATAATTGACTAAAACTTACTAATGTACATCCATATCTTATACATGCATGCAAGAAATTAAAATTTCATTAATAATATTATTATGTTTCCATTATTTTGTTCATCGGGTATATATTCTTATAACGGTTGATGCTTATATGTTGATTTTTGGTTAGAATAGATACGTATATTTAAGTATGATATTTTCTACAAAACGTATTCTATCGGAAAATTTATTGTTTAAACTTCCATTTTCGAGTAATTTTCAATTACTTATCTTTAAAGCATCCCTTTGTTTTGATATAAAAAACCTTCTTATCAAAATGTTCATAATCTTTAAAAGAAATATCAGACAACCTGATTGATAGAAATCAGAAGAGATGATAATCTTTTTGTGCTATGTTAGGCGTAAATGTCAGGTGAAGTTGAATCTGTCAACTGAGTTTGCTAATAACTGATTGTCAATATAGGAAATAGGCAGCTTCTTGTTGCAATATTTATAAAAAATTATATAAATTTCGGGTATTTTTTTCAAAAAACCTAATAATTTATTTGTAATACATTTGGGAATTTATTTTCATCTTTCTCTGAAGTAATTCTTAATGAATAACTCCTTTTGGTCCTACCGAAAGACATTTTTCGGTGCTGTTAATCTGTTTTGTACTCAAAATTGTGTGCTGGATTTAACCATTTTTTCCTAATTGAAAATGTTCATTATTTTCCAATTTTATACACCTTTTCATAAGCTGAATCTCTATTATTTTGCTACTATTACCAGGATCGGTACCCGTGACCGCTCCACTCCAACTTATGCTGGTAGATTGACTTCTTCTATAAAATTATTATTAAATATTTATTTATTATATATTTCGCGAAATTAAACAGGACAATAGAACTTAAATAATCTTAATAATGATATGGGTAATGATATATGTTTAAAAAAATAAAAAATTTTCTTTAAACAATTTAAAAAAATAAAATATAATATTTTAAGCATTTTGATTTTATAAAAAAAATTAAAAATAATTATTTTCAGCTAAATAATTTTGTAATTTTCTAATACAAATATTTTCATAATTATAAAATGGCAAATTAGTTTATCCAAGAAAGTCTTTTGAGATTCAAATACACATTGATGATTTATATTTACATATTGACAATTTTTCCATATTTTCCATATTTTTATTGAATATTTATATTTATTTATATTTACTTTAATATAACATTGCTGTTTTAATGGTTCTAATAACATAATAATAAAATAATAAAATAATTTATTTATTAAAATTGATACTGATGATTAATATTTTGTTTAAAATTATTAAAACAAAATCTTCTAACAAATGACTGTATATTGATTTAAGTATTACCATTAAAAAAATAGTATACAATCAAAAAATTGGTTAATCTTCATCGGCTTATTTTAAAAAATTAAAACCTACAATTAAAACAAAATAATAATATTTAAGAAAATTAATAATTTGATTTTTTGAAAATAAAGTTTTTTTTAAATAAAAAATTTATAAATATAATTTTAATCATAAATAATTAAAAGTCAACAATATAAATTTCTTTTTAATACGATAGCAATTAAGTTGTTTTGTTCAGTCTCCCTGCAGCCATAAACTTAATAATTGTCTATATTCTTTTTCTTAGTATTTCCAAATTGAAGTCTGTTTAAAAAGAAATTCGATTGACTGGGAGACAGATTATTAAAATTTGCACACGGGAAGCTAAATATACGAAAATCATTAAATATAAAACATCGCAAATTAGCGAAATGGGAATTACAGAAATGAATCTAATAGAATTCTGTATTTGTTCGAAGTACCAAGGATTTTAGCAATAAATTGTTGCTAATGAATAAATGTTAGGAAATATTTTTGCAATCAATTAGATGTATAAAATTAAGAAAATTGAACGGCTCTTATAATTAGTTGATAAAGCTTGTTTTTTAAATTAATAATGGCATTTTTAGTTAATTAGAAATTCGATTAAGTATTTTGTAAAATTTCTTCACGATCATTTTATTCCTCGGAATTAGAAAGGTTATTTTTCTAATTAAATATTGCAAAATTAATTCGGTTTTGTTTAAATAACAATTTATTTATTGTTTTATTTTTGTTATATTTCGAATATTTAGGATTTTGTTTATGTTGACCAGATTTAGAATAAATTATGATTTACGAAATCATGTTAACTATATGAAATTTCTTTTGATTTTTTTTAAATTTTGTTTATTTACTCATAATTTATGAGTCATAAATATAATAAATTGTTTTTTTGAATCCAAAAACCATAAATATTTTAAATTCAAGAATTTTTAATATTTCTGCTGTTATAAGACCGGGTATAATTTCAGCTTTTATGAAGTTGCCTTTAAAATTTTGGTTTTAATAATATACGCATCATTTAAAATCTTGGGTTAACTTGTTATTGTTTTACTAACATATCGATTCAAATACGTCAACATTTATTGAAAAATATAAAAAATTGTTGGAGGTGATGTTGCTTATTTATGTTGACAATAAATGCAGCGAAAACGTACCCCTTGGTTGTAGAAATTTATGTTGAGCATGCTTCTTCGATTTCATCACACACGGATTTCATTCGCTAGTTTAGAATTACTTGAGTGGAAAACTGAAATCTCACTTAACCAAGATATTGATCCTTCAGATTATCATTTATTACACTTACTGTAATTATTACTTTTGGAGAGAATTTCTTTTTTGTCATTAGCCTTAAAATTTTGATAGACAACAATATTTCTTCAGAAAACTACAGTCCGTTCATGGAATTCATTTTTTGATTAACAAAAGTGAATAAATCTTTTATACCCGAAAATTTAATAGGTTATTTTCAAAAACTTATCTGTACACCAATTACTATTTATAAAATTAAATTTAAATAATGTAATAAAAAGAAAAATAATAATAATATAATCATTTCAATAACCATAATATTTATTATTATTAAATATCGATTGAAATCTAAATTGGGATTTATAAGAATTCTGCTTGAAAATATTAAGATAATTTTTTGATAAATAAATAAATTAACCACAGTAGTGGTTATTATCATTTCTTTATAAATTATTATTATTATTATTATTATTTGTCATTAAATGTGATCGAGTTAGAAATCGACACTGGATTTTAAAAATGTATATATATATATATATATATATATATATATGAAATTAATTCAAATGAGCAAATAAAACATTAAATTCATTAAACTATTCAAAGTGGAATGTGTCCAAGATAATTTTTATTAATTAATTCGATCATGATATTATAAATCAATTTCAGTCTAAAAAATAATATTTCGTCTGAGCTTTTATTTATTGCTTTTTAATTTTTATTAAATTCAATTTCGTTTTATAATTAAATATAAAATATTTAATTAAATTATGATTCCATTACAAGAGAGATAAATATCAGTAAAATGATAAAATAAAAAAAAATTTGATAAGTCTGTCAAAATGTTGTAAAAAATTGTATTTATCATGAAGATTATATATTATTTTTAATCTTATTTGCTTGACCAGGACATAATTTTATAAATTAATTATTTAAAATAAATTTTTCAGTAAACTTCTAACTTTCCTAGAAATTCAGTAATATTTGCTGTTAAAAATGTACACATTAAATATTAGTGTGATATTTATTTTAGACAACTGAAGGAAATCCTCCAAATTCGCTTATCTATCATGTTATGGCAACGGATGTAGACAAAGGGGAAAATTCCAGATTGAGATATGATATAGTTTGGTCCAATTTCAGAACAGAGCCATGCCCTTTTAGAATTGAGAAGGACGGAAAAATTTATGCAAGCATAGTTTTGGATCGTGAAACTAATCCAAAAGGTTACACGTTTCAAGTGAGTGTTTCCTATATGTGATACAAATTTTCATTCTACAAATTGTGTATTAAAACATCCTTGTATAATATATAAAACCATAAAAATTTAGAACAAAATTGAAAATTAAATTCCATATAAAGATAAGACATTTTTTGTAAAACATTTATTCTTAAAACGTACACCAACATCTCCCGTTATTTAAACAAAACTTTTATTCAATAAATCAATATATAATTGGTTTTTTATTTTCAAACATAAATTTATATAAAATATCATTTTTGAATTTATTAAAATAAATCTTTAGAATATAAAATAATCTAATTTTGGTTTATTTTAAATATTGGGGCACATTATAAAAATTCTAAAAATATTTATTCAAAAGTCTAAAAAATAATAGGAAGTATTTATTTATTTTATTAAAATAAAGTCAGAAAGAATAGTAACAAATACAATTCTGAAGGGGCTTTAAAAACTTAAAAATATTATCTAACTATCTTTTATTCTTTTCTCATATAGAATATCAGTCTCATTTTCTCTTACATCGATATCATTTCTGATAATCAATGTTCTGTAGCATTATTAATTATCCGACAAAAATTTCAGATTATCAAAAATACATTTATATTGGATCAAATTCATAAAAAATCTTTTATCCAATGAAAATTTTTATTTGTACTCGGTAATGCCGAATTAAATAACTGTTTTAAAAATTAGAAATTAATCTTATTTCTATTTATTCTCTCATTTATTACCTGTAAATCCTGCAACTAAAAATTCTCCAGAAGACACTTCAAATGGAAATGATTTCCTTCTTTATTCTGAATTAAAAGACATAAACGGATCGTACAAAATCCCTAATTCGAAAATCGGATGATCCTATGCTCCTATTTCAATTTTACAGATGGAGTGACTGTGATAAATCCACATTTTACGGGATATGGAAGAAAATGGTAATGTGATTTCAACTAGACAGATATCCTTCATAGAACGAAAAAGAATGTAGTTTACAATAAATAAAATTTGTTTTTATGTCAGTTTATAAAAAAAAGTGATTTAAATAATTCCTGGGGACATTTTTAAGAGTTCATTATAATTTTGAAATTCTAAATTCTTTTAATTTATTTTTTTGTTAGAATAATAATCAATAAATAACAATTAATAATATCACAAATGATTGAATCTACTTATTGATAAGATGAATTTAGCTCTTAGAATATAAAAAAATATCGTTGAACTTTTCCACGAAGCTTTAGAAAAATATATTTCAGTAGTTCGAAGAGTTAAGCGGATCCGTGAAATTAATTTATATTTTATTTTATAAAACTTAAAAGAAATGAGATAATAATATATTATTTATAGTTAGGAATTGTTTTATTCAACCAGAATATTATTTTCGCCTTGGCAGAGACATGAATAATTCATTCAATAAAAATTTAATGCATTTTGAATAAAAAAAATATTCTACTCATTTTATTCCTAAAAAGTACATGTTATATTTAATTTAATTCAATAAAACAATTACAAAAAATGCTTTAATTAATCTGAATATATAAATCTTTTTTGAATTTAAAACTTAATGCCCTCGTTGAAAAGTGCCTTAAATTTTTGAATATTATAAGAACTTTTTTTAGTTCGATTCATTTTGGTAATGCATATTATCAAGAAAAGATTATTTTATATAAACAATTTTATATAAAATGATTTACATGAAGACGGCATTTTAAACTAAAGATGCATAATGCTGTTTTAATGCAATACAGTTTGGTGTTGCAGTTACACCAGGAACATTTCAGGAAGTACCGAATAAAAATGATATCAAACACAACTTATTCATGTTATATACGGATAATATTTAAGATTTATAAGCAATTTGGAAAACATTGGAAATTTTTAATAAGATATTAATTAGTATCAGAAACCAAGAGTATAGTATGTACTTAGGATATAATAAATGGTATGTAAATGATCTCAACCTTAAAAATCTGATTTGGATAGAATGCTAATCCTGTTTTGTCATTTACATATTACATGCATATTTTAACAATAAAATAAAAATAATTAAAAATTTAAATAAATTTTATTTCAATCAAATTTCGATGTAATAAACTTAAAGTTTTAAAAAATGAATAATAAAACCACTAATCAAATAAATACTAATTTTATTGTGTGTTGTATAAAGAAAAAAGTAGCTTTAATGAATCATTTGAATTTAAATAAAAAATTGTTACAATATTTAATCTATGGAAGTGGGTTACTGCATACAAATATTATCAAACATTTTTAGAAGTAATATAATCAGATAATATTTTTAAATTACATATTCAAATTATTTGATCTAAATTTTATGAATGATTTAGGTTTAATATATTTTCATCGCTTAATTCTGAAAACGTTAATGTTAAAAAAAATAAAATAATTATTATAAAAATAAAATATCTAAATTACAAAATATTATTAAAATTGATTAAATGTTAGAAAGTTGCTTAAATATATTCAGAATATCTTATTCTATACTACTATATTCAAAAAGTTACATTTTAATTCAAATTACTGATATTTATCTATTATACAAGGTGCAACAAAAAATTATTGGAGCATTGTAATATCATAAGCAGTTTTTAATAATATTCCTAATTGATCAATATTTCTGTTAAACTTTGAAATCTCGTTTTGCTTTAAGAGATGAAATCAAATTCCCCAAAGGAAAATTTCAAATTTAAAAATGAAGGTTGCTCAGCAAAATGAATTACGTAGAAGAGTGTTTGCTGTGTTTGAACGACACTCAAGAAGTGAAGTTTTAGAACACTTTTTGAAACATTGTATTCAATTTTTCGGAGATATGAAAATGGCGAAGCAGCAACTAGAGTTAAAAAACTAGGTAGGCATCCGATTTTAAATGACATGCTTTTCATGTTGCAAAAAGATGCGCAGGACAAAATCGGTCAGTGTAACCGTGTTCTTAGCCGTAAATATCAAATTTCTAAAGAAACTGTGTGTCCAAATTTTCTCAAATGTAAAGTCAAATATCATAAAAGAGTCCCTGTTCCAAAACATACCGAGAAACAATTTTATTATATACCGAAGAAATGCAGATCCATTAGAAGAAATTTTTTCACTTCGGATGTCAAAATAATTCTAGATGATGAAAAATATTTTACTTTTTCTTTGATTAATGCATCACAAAATCAAGGATTTTATGCTGATGATATTGAAAATGTTATAGATCCTATTAGATTCACTCCTAAAGCTAAATTTGAACCCAAAGTATTAGCATGGGCTGCGATATCTGAAAAGGGTGTGTCCCAGCTGTAGTTTCAGGAATCCAACGCTGCAGCAATAAAATCAGATGTGTATATTAAAAAATGTCTTACAAAATTAAAAAGATTCATCACAAAAAATCAAAAAGATGATAACATTATCTTCAGTCCTGGCTTAGCAAGTTGCCATTATTCACATAAAACATTAACATGGTTAGAAGATAATAAATCTGGAATTTACAATAATCATTACTAGGAAATATTGCTATAATTCTAGAAATTTTCTAAATAGTTTAATATGGACTTCTAATAAATTTCTAGATCTACACGAATTATAACATTTTAAATACATATAATTATTGTATATTCGTGTTCTTACATTAGACAATGAACATTATATTAATTGCAATTTCTTTAATACCAGGTTTACAAATAAAATACTCATAATATAATGATGTATCAGGTAACGAAATAAGTTTTTTTCAGTTGTTTAAATTTGTTAGCTTGTGGAATTCTCATTTATCAACCGATTTAAATTTTCTTTGTTTTAGTTTGCTGCTTAGACATGTGAGTTTCAAATTTACTGTATAATTAATGTTATTAACCATTATCCTCTGGGATAGGTGCTTCAAAAGTTCACTGGATAAATCACAGCAATTATTTATTACGAATGGAAATATAACACAAGCACATGTGAAACTGTCTCAAAACTTTACGAAGTACATGGTGAAAGAACAATGCAACCGCGAAGAGTTCAAAATTGGTTCAAAAAATTCAATAGCGGAGATTTTTCAGTGTAAGACAAAGAGGTCTAAAAGGCCAAAAGAGTTGGAGGATTATCAAATTATGGACCTCCTTGAATAAAACCAGTTAATTAGGGCTAAATAAATCGCTTCTGAGTTAAATATAAGCAAAAGCCATAAGAAACCGATTGAAAGCGTTAGGATTCACTTGTAAACTTGACAAATGGGTTCCCCACCAACTAGCTGAAAAAACAAGTTGGATCGCATAGAAATTTGTTCAAGACTTCTCGAAAAAAACCGAAATGATCCTTTTCTCGACCGAATAGTCACTTGCGATGAAAAGTGGATCTATCATGACAACATAACCAGAAGAAGATCGTGGTTGTTGAAAGGAGAGCCTCCGCAAAAAATTGAAAAACGCAACCTTACACGAAACAAGGTTCTTTATACATTTAGTGGGAGTCTCGTTGAATTATTTATCAGGGGTTTCTCAAATCCGGGGAAACCATTAATTCTGGGGTCTATCGTGACATGGTAAGAAGAGTTCATGCCATGATGAAGAAAAACCGGAGCAGTTTTATAATAAAAAAAAGTGATTTTCCACCAAGATAATACCAAGCCTCACAAATCAATGTAGACATTGAAGGTTATTCATGAATTGAACTGGAGTCTAATAGAACATCCGCCATATAGTCCCGATATCGCCCCATTAAATTTTTATTTGTTCCGGGTATTACAAAATCACTTGATGGGTAAAAATTTTAAGTTCCGAAGGTATAAAGAATGAAGTACTTTCTTTCTTTCATTCAAAAGATCGAGATTTCTTTAATATTGGGATCAATAAACTACTAAATAGATGGGATACAGTAGTAGAAAAAAATGGAGAATATCTGGATGCTTAATTTTTTAATAATGTTTTATGATTAAATTAAATTTAACTTCAAGTTTTTAATTAAAAAACGAAAAAACTTAGCTCATTACCTGATATAATGATATATAAAATTCAAATAAACTAGTTACTTCCATTTCAAATACACTAAAAAAACAGTATTTCATTCATAAAATGTTAATGTCATTTTTTTCTAGTTAAAACTCAACTCTTTAATATATGTATAAAAATTAAATATTCATTAACATTACATTTTTTTACATCTTTAATAATTTATTATTGGATTGCCGAATTGCGTCGTGATAGGAAGTGTTTATGATGAGGAACGCACTATACAAATTGATTAAAACAAATTAAAGAAACGAGGCGAGCAACTGGTCTAAAATGAACAAAGGATTACCATCAAGGACTTGACCAGTAGGCTTAATATTGACATGCGCAAAACTCAAGAAACATTGGACTCTCAAATTTTGAAAGTTTTCATCTTGATTTGTCCCAAAATTTCTAACTGATAAGATGTGTGAAGATCGCCTGCACTGGCAAGAATTTTACCAGCGATTTCTCAAGAACATTTTGACTGTCGATGAAACACCTTTAAGCCTCTATATACTTGAGAGCAAACGAAATTCTCTGAAATGAAGACTCAAATCAGAAAGAGCTAATTGATAATTGAGATTAGGTTTGTCTCTCTGGCAAGCTTTGATGCTTGATATTTTCTGTTATCTCACATCCGCTTCATATTCTGGACCTTGCACCAAGTAACTTTTGGGTTTGGACGACTTCCTGTAATGCTATGCTGCAGCCCAGAGACGATCAAAACTGTCCAAAATTGTTTAAATACAAATTAATTAATCTACCATTGTAAATATTTGTTTATTTAATAAATTGCTAAAAAGAGACAATCATTTTTGAACAAATTTTTTGATCAAAACGGACAATCATTTCTGAACAGAGGTAGTAATATTAAATTATTTATATTTTTAAACTTACCAGTTATAAACAAACATAATTTTATTTAATAATTTAAAACTTATTTACTTTTTTAAAATTTTGTTACAATATTATTAATTTCAATTTATGATCTCCAATATAAAAAAAATAATTAATTAATAATTATTTAGAACTTTGAAAATTAGAAAACTTTCAAAAGGCGTGTTGAACATGGTTAATTAAAAAAACGTGAAATATTATATATCTTTGAACATTAATTGTATATTCGTTATACAATAAAACAGTTAAACAGTGTTTTAAGTTAAAAGAAATTTTGTTATTAGAGTAAGAGATTATAATTTGCTATTTCTCCTTTCATTTGGTTTCGATGGATTTCAATTATTTTGTCAAATCTTTATTTTTAAAATTGAAATATCATTTGATTAAGAGAAATATTTAACAATATTTAAAATAAGCGTTATTCGTTTCCATTTAATTGAAAAAATATCAATTATTTATTTCTTGATTGGTTTAGGTATAGTGGGAAAAATAATTTATTTCTTAATTTCATTCATCATTATCCAGTTTTTATTTATATAATAACTTTCATAATTTATGTTCCTTTGGTATTTTTGGTTTTTTAATAAATAATAAAATATTTTTAACGTTAAATTTATTTTTTTTTAAAAGAAAAATCTGTAAATATTTCAGTGTTAACATTGATCTTTTGATAAGTCTAAATTATCTAATTGATTTAATTAATTAAATTTGACCATTCAACAAACAGTTTGAGAAATATATTTATGATAAAATAAAGAATATATTTTTCATGAAAATTTTAAATTATTTTTAGGTTTTCACTGAGAGTTTACATTTAATAAATTGCAAACCACCAGGGAGAAATGATGAAGTCATTAAAAAAGAATATTATTCTTTATATTTTCCTTAATTTTAAGATAATGAATTTTCTGAGGATTTGAAATTTATTAACTGATTTTTTCTCTGAAAATAATTTTTATAAAAAATAAATTTTAAATTTAATTTGTATCTTTATATTGATTGTTTTGAAGACGACTAAGAATTTCAACAATCTGGGCTTTAGAGAAAATAATTTATTGAAATCTTTGGAATCTTTTAAAAAAATTGATAAAATAAATGAAGTTTGTATTTTTAATCCAAATGACTATTTTTAAAAATATTTTATTTTTATCTAAATTTTAAAAAATTCAAAATGAATTTAATTAGAAAAAAATGATATTTCAAAAACGGATGGTGCAATATCCAATGTATTTTTTTAATTTATTCTATCTAAAAAAAACTATCCTTAAAAATTTAAATATTTTATATAAACTATTTTTATTTTATTTATTGCTTTAATTTAAATTTTAATAAAATTTTAATTTTTATAATACTTGGAATATTAATTAAATATTCAGCTAAATTATACATTTTTTAATCTTATTAAAAACAATTCTCTTTTCGGATAAACACTTCAATTATTTTTTATTTTTTAATAATATTTTATGATTTTTATAATTTTTATTAAAAGTTTAATATTTTCTTAAGTAACGGTATCAAGGCATTTAAAGAATTGAGAAAGTAATAGTTCGACATATCAATAATGTTATAAAATTCTTTAATGACGTCGAAAAATTGCAAGAAATTGTCAAGTATGTCATACAGTAATTGGAAATCATTAAAAAACTAAAAATATACTAATATTATATTAGGAAAATCTGTAAATGAGGTCCTCGTTTTCTTTCTAATTATTAATATGTAAATCTTCAAAATATTCCATTCGATAAGACACAACATGAAGCTTTGCTTAATCGGCTAATAACTGTTGATGAGAAACGGATTGGTTATAATGAAATAATAAATAAACAAGCTAATTGTTCACCTGAATATTGTTGATATGTGAAAAACTCGAGCTCAGTCTAACTTAATCTAATTGTCCGTAAGCTATGCGGAACGATAAGAATGTAAATCTAAAGCTTTATCTAATATCCCGTGATAAAACAACAATGATCTAGTCAACAGGATATCGGGAAATTATTTCAAAAGACAATGTCTTTTTTCCCTAGCACTAATCCTACTGACTGAATTGAACTAAAACGCCTGTACTCCAATTGCGACTTATTTTTATTATTGTTTATTTAATTTTAATGCTTTTATAAACGTTATTGACTTATTGTGAGAATTATTGCTCGTATGATTACTGTTGAACCTAATTGCAGTAAAATGAGTGAGTCAGATAGTACAGGGTTTTTCTAAAAATAATATAAATATTAAAACAATTTTCGAACTATTAATTCATATTTGAATCTTCATTTTGTTTATATTCAGTGAAATAAGAACAAATTATTGTTTAATTTTACTTACACTTTCTTTTCAGTCATTTTAATCGAAGTAAAGAAAAGAAATAATTAATCTCCATTTTTCTCTTACTAAATTTTGAAAATAGATTTATAAAGTGTTCTTGATCAAAATTGCTTTTTATATTTCTTTTTGTTTATTTTGCATATCGTTTTGATATAAGAAATCCCTTAAAATTATATTTTTAAATTTCACACATAAATAATGGTATTTTATTATAAGCAGTTTATTTCATTTAATATTTAGTATAGTTGACTTCAATTATGCTATTATTTACAATGTCAGAATTATTTCCAGATAATGGCGTTTGATCATGGTTTAGTACCAAGAAATGAAACTGCTCTTGTTATTATAGAACTAGAAGATTTAAACGACTGCGTGCCCCAGTTCAATAAAGCTCATTATCATTTTCAAATCAAAGAGGACTATGGTGATAGTTTTCAACAAAGATCAGTTGGAGACGTTTTCGCTGATGATCAGGACCTTAAGGAAAATGCTGTAGTATTCTACAGATTATCACAAGAAATAAGCATTCCTTTTGAGGTGAACATTAATCAACTTTAATAACAAAATTTCATTCCTGTAAAACAATTATTTAAAATAAGAAAATTAAAACAAAATTTGGTTGTTAAATTTATTTGTAAATATATAATATTCCCATTTTTCTAATCTACGATTTTCTAAAAATTGATTTTGTATTAAAATTATTCGATTTTTATTAAAATTCTTGATTAAACGAAGTACATTCAAGAACATTATGTTCAAAAATTCTTTTTTAATTTTTCTTACTATTTTTATTTTGTTCGAATGAATTTCTTGAAATCAACTACTAGAGCACGTTTTTAATTTTTTGCATGAAAATGATAAAGATCAATTTTTTCTCGACAAATAAACATTGTTTTTATTTCCTCTATTTATTTTAAGTGAAAGTTTAATCAAAACAAGTGGCATATATTGAAAGCTATAAAAGTGAGAGATATTTAATAAACTAACAAAACGTTAATGTTTCAATAACTGAAAATCTCCGTCAAATTCGACAATATTAACTTAAACCAAAGTAAACCATAAATAAAATATACAAAAAATTATAATATTAATGACAAATAATCTATTTAATAAGTCGAATACAATGGTTTTTTCTATTAATATATTAGGTTGTAAAGAAATAAATGGCGGTTTTAAACATCTAATTTTATAGGAACACATGAAAGCCTAAACAAATTTTTACTTATCAAAATAGAATCCACCAGACTGTACACACTTCTCCCAACGCCCACATTTTAAGAATTTATAATGTATCAAATCCTTAGAACTCCACCAAACAGTAATCAATACCTTCCGTTGGTGCACATTGGGTTTCGGAAAGGGTTTAGAGGCCTTATGTCGATCTAACCACTGCGCAGAACGTCGGCGATTGTCGTACATGATCCATTTCTCATCACATGTCACAATGCGAT
>JBBMKC010204844.1:0-13654 GCA_037834085.1 Bipalium vagum
ATAATAATAATAATAATAATAATAATAATAATAATAATAATAATAATAATAATAATAATAATAATAAATTATTGATGAAATAAATTTAGAGAATATAAATAACAATTCAGGGAATAATTATGAAATTCTGATGGTATGCTTTGAGGGTTCTGTATATTGTTATGGGGTTGTACACGAAGAAGCAAATGCATTACTTTAGAGAAGTAATAGAAAATATAAAAGTATATTATATATATATATATATATAATCTTCTAACATAAGCTTAAGATGTGTTCATTAAATAACCTTCCAGTACTGTTGATAATGATTATCATGATGATAGAAATAAAAAAACATATTTATAAAAAGAAAAACCATGTTTCCATCTACAAACACTGAAGTTTAAATTTATCAGCCATTAAATATACGAAAATAAAAAACGATGAATAAATAAAGAAAATATATTAGATTTTATCAATTAAATATAATTATAAATAAATTGGTTAAGTAAACATTAGAAGATGAAACCAGAATTTCAATGTTTACTTATTTAATTTTCTCAACCTTCTGTTAAATATAAATTTAATAATTTATTTTAAAAAATATTAACTTAGAAATTAAATAGGAATATATATATCGAGAAATCTATATGCACTGTTGATTATATTAATAATTCCCCTATCACTTCGATTTGTTGTTATTTATTAAAGGTAAACAAGTTATCAACTATGTTTTAAACCATTTACATGTCCGAATTAAAGGATGTATTTGAGCCTGTATGAATGTGCCAGTTTCAGTTGGATTAGTCAATGATAGTCACGTGATCGTTTTATCAGTTCGTAATTTTTGCTTCCGTGGTCAACCACGCCCATTCAAGTATGTTGCTGTAGACCTTTGACAATATGCGATAATAAAATGGTATTTAAGTGCAATTCGCTTGAAAAATTTGTCAATAATCATTTATTACTAAGAACTGAGAAATTCAAGGAATAAGTAATTTTATCTATTTAAAAAAAAAATACGTTAAATATTATGTCAACAAATTCATTCATAAATGTACTACGCTGATGGTCAATGGATTATGATCAACACTGTTTCCATAGATGATATGAAAATAGTGAATACATAATTTTTATTTTATTTTTAAGATCTGTAAATAGAGATGAAATCGTGGAAAATAAAATAAAACTATCGATATTGTGAACGACTAAATATAAGGATGTTTTTTTCAAAAAATAAAAATGCAAAGGAAACATTTTATTGATTAAAAAACAAAAAACAAATATTAAAATATATTAAGAGAAAAAAAAATAAATCAATTTGGAAGTTTTAATTTGAAAATTATTTCACAAAATTCTTTAGAGAAAGAAAGCAAAAATAAATGACAATTATTATTAAATATTATTTCTCTTAATTTTGCGAACAATAGTAAGTCGAAGATTCAAACAAATTTATTGGAAATTTGATATTCTGAATTCGCTTTTCTTTCTTTTCTCTCGTCTTTATGTCCTTTTGCAAAAGTTAGCAAATATTTTCGTTGTATGTACAGTTCATTGATTATTTATTTTTTTAATTGTCTTCGATTTTATATTCACATTTTCAAAACGAAATTTAATTATATTTTGTGAAGAAAATCTTAATTAGAGACATTTAAGTTTTGTTTAAAAAACGAGCTCGTTTAAACAAAATTTTCCATTAGCAATATAAATTTTATAGCTCTTTTAAAAATTGATAAAAATATTTTTAAATTATTTATATTGTACATATATCGATTTAACATGTTTTCCTTATTTTATATTAATAATAGTAATAATAATAAGTTTGATTTTGATTTTTATTATTTTTTTACTGTTTTTGGACTATTATTTCGAAAAGGGGTCTGGGATGTTAAATACCAAGTCAAATATTTTGCTCATATTGAAATTACATTATGTTTACATAATATTATTATTTTTTTAATTTATTTATAAAACATTTGCTGGAAATAATTATTTTCAGGTGAATTTTTTATTTGCGAAAGTCGTTTTATGCATTCCACTTTTATTTGCCATTTCGAAAAATTACCACCCTCTGAAAAATTAAATATCACAGTTTATTAAAGTTTTTTTCGTTTAATAACGAAAAATGTTTTTTCTAAAATAATTAATTATTTAATAATAGGTAATATATTGATATATTCTTTTGATTATAAATAATATTAATTATCTTTTGTGGATTTTATTTATTGTGAATTTTTTGAATTATGTCAACAAAATTCCGTGGGACTAAGCTAAAATAAAATTTAATATTAATAAATTTAATATAAAAATTATAAGCGCAATAATTTTATATAGATGAATGTTTGAATATGCTTAAATATTTTCACAATATCTTTTTAAAAATTAAAAAAAATAGAAATAAAAACAAATGATATTGTACCTAATTCGTATATAGATACTTACAATAATATTAATAATATTATTATTATTAAAATAATTGGTATTTGATTTAAAAACGAAGAATAGTTTTCAACTACCATATGCATCATTTCTCAATCCCACAACAAATAGTTTCGGCAAATGGAAAGCATTTGTTAACTATCAAAGTGGAGACAATTTAATAAAACCATCAGATTGTGAAAAGTATTTTAGAGATGTTTTCATATGTTGCAGATGTTTTCAAGGTGCCATAATAAATAGTTAAATTTATTTTGTGAAGTTTTTGAATTTTATGTTAAAAAATTCAAATTGAACTTCACAACGTTGAAATTTAATGTGAAACCTTACAATATTAACAATTTAGAGAACATTAAATATTATTATTATTGTTAAGTTTTTATCGAATGGTACTATGAAATAAAAATATTAAATGTTATTAAATTAAACAAATATTTTTAACCAATTAAGTTCTTCACAACAATAACTTAGTTACTTAGAGAAATTCATTATTGCTTACATAAATTGAAAATAAATAAATAATTTCAATTTTACTCTTAATTTTTACAGTAAATCAAAAATAAAAGGTTTCTTGTTTTAAATTATTTAAATAAAATTTAAAATAATTTCCATAATTACAGTACCCAATTAATCTCTATACTTTCAATTTGCATTTCATTAAAACTAATATTATTAAAACAAATTCGATATATTTATCTTCATAAAAATAAACAGGAAAAATCCTTTGTAGCAGACACTGAATTTTAAGTCTTCGACAACATTCTTTGAATTAATGTTATAATTATTTTTTGTTTTTTTAAATAAGTAATCTGTATAAGATAACTCTGTTCCTTTTCTTTCTTTTTACAAGACAAAATATGGATTTAACTGAAATATTTTCCCTTATCTTGTTATGATCAATGACAACATTGAACAAATAAAATGACTGTTATAATTTTCATAATTAATTTATAATGAAAATACTTTATTTTACAACAATTAATTTTGCAATTAAAACAAACTCATCATTTAGATAAAAGGAAACTGAAAATCGAGGAATTGTTGTCAAAATTAGTTTTCATCATAAAATAAAAATATGTACGTTTTTTAAGATATCTTACGTCTCAGAGATATTTTCTCTGTGTAGACGAGGAAATTATATATAAAAGACAGTTAGAGATCATCCCTCAACATGTTTAATTGTTTTATGAAGATGAAATGAAGAAAATTTCACTGTGAACCGATTAATTTATAAAGTTTTCATTGATTTTTATTTTATTATTAATTATTATTAAATATTTGATGTTTATATTATATTTATATTATATACAATAAGAATATTACAAAATATTTAATTTTTATTATCAATAAAAATAAAACAAAATATTCAAAGAAAAGAATGTAGTAAAAATAATAGTAATAATAATAATAATAATAATAATAATAATAATAATAATAATAATAATAATAATCTAATGATAAGAAGAATAATATTTAAAAAGAATTACTGCATAATTTTTGAGATATTTAATTATTTTATTTTTTAAATAAAAAACAAGTGTTTATTTTAGTTTAAATAACTCTCAAAAATTCAAAATAATTATATTATTTTTTAATGTTTATAGAAATTTGTCATATATTGAATTTTTTAATCCCTCCTTATTAAGATATGTACGAAAAAAGTTACTGAATTTTATATTAAAAAGAAATTGGAATATTTTATGGAAATATTTTTTCAGCAAAATATAACAAGATTAACATAGGAATTTGATTTAACAAGAAAAAATGATTAGTCCAAAATGTTTTGGGCATGTTCTATAGAGAGATCAGGAAAAATGGTCTGCTTAAAGATTTTGCTTTTTTCATCAACTTCATTCAGCAAAAATTTCGATTTAACTGGAATTTTTATTTTTTTCATTTTAGCAAATTAATAAAAGAATTTTTTCGAAGGAATTTATTATTATTTTTGTTATTATTATTATTATTATTATTACAAATTATTACAAATTATTATTTAAGATGTATAAATAAAGAAAATTTAATATAAATATTTGTGGTATTATACCAATTTATTTGGTCTCAACAAATAATAATAATAACTACTTTAAAGTCTCAGAAACAAATTATCTTAGTTAATTTCTTCGTCATAAGACTGATTCTTATTATTCATCTTAGTATCAAAAATGATCTTTATTTTCCTATCACCGGTTTTCTTATCTTCCTTCCATTTTATGATAGATATGAAAATTTGGCTGTATGTGGCTTTTTATTAGGCTTTGATCAAGACTTATCGGGACATGAGGATTTTACCTTATACGTATTTTTCTATGACCACTGTTGATCATTGCCCAGCAAGCTGGCCGTGGATTAACTGTTAATGTAACGGTCTTGATAAATTATTTGTTTTTTTCATTGACTTCACTGTATCTGTGAAATCCCTAAGTGTAGATCCAAAAGTTTTTACACTAACAAAGTTTGCAACAAATTTACGAAATGTATTTTTACTTATTTAACTTAACCCATTTATGTCATAATTTATCTAAAGTTCTTTTTTTCAAAATACATTTTAAAATTCTTTCCTGTTTTGATTAGTTCTAAACATTTAATTACTACAGATAAACAAAACTAAATTTTAATAAATATTTTAATTGATTATTTAAAGATATCCATTCGCAATTGCACTGATCGACAAAAATCATTATTTATTATTAAAATATAATAATATTAATAATAGACCGTTTAAAAAAGAAAGCAAGAAATATGGGAAAGGTAAGTGAAATATTTCGATGAAACTTTTTAATATTTTTATCTGGGAGACACTTGTCAAATTATAAATGCTAAAATGAGGAAAGAATTGAAAAAAATTCCTGGAGCGTGAAGAAATGATCTCAAAAATTAAACTTTTTCAAAAAAAGATTAGCAAAAATTTAAATATTTCAATTTATATGCCAGTGAGGGTATGCCAAAATTTTACCATTTGACACTGACCCGGTCGCCCAGTCTCATGATACTCATAATCAACCATCTCGGCACTCGGGGAATCATATATCAGATAAGAAATATCCCTCACATCTGTCGGATGGAGATTAATTAGCTAACCAAAATAACATGTTTGGTCAAACTTTAATAGTTTTCCTATACAATCACATATCCACAGGAAAAAATAAAATGAAATTATATTAATAATGAGAAATTAATTTTTTTATCTACTAAATAAACAAAGAAAAATTTTATCAAATCAATATCGATTTTTGATGTGCTGAGATAAATAAATTAAATAAAAACGAAAATTAATTTCAAAAAATGTGTCAAAAAGAAATGAAATATCCTCACTAAATTCAATATTCGTTTTCATAACAGAAACCTGTGTGAAGATAAAATATATAATATAATATAGGCTGCAGAATTGAATATTTTGCCATAAAATAAATTATTTATTTATTCAAATAAAAATATAATATAATGGCAATAAAAAATATTACTAATAATAGTAGTAATAACGGTAATAAAAATAATTAATAATAATAAAAAAAATAATAATAATTCAAAATATTTATATTTCATCATCATCATCATCATCGTAATGAGAACAATAGTGTAAATGTGATGATAAATATTAATACGAAAATTATTTACATCATTGTTATTATCATTAGGATTAATTTAATAATTAATGAAATGTAAATAATATTGAAATACGAATCGAAAAGAAATTATAAATGTAACATAGAACTCACATTTCACCAAATATTTTCTCATTCATTCGTTATCTTAAATATTCAGTTCCTCAATTTTATATATAAATATTATTTATTTAGAGAAAAAGAAATATTAATTTTATTTTATTCTTTATTAAACATGATATAACTTTATCGTTGCGTGACTATAATTATTTGTGATGATATCCAAGATAATAAATATCTTTAAGCAATTTATTTTATATTTTCCAATTTATCTATTCGATAATTCAATTATTTATTATTTGATTTTTTCTTTTCAATTTTATTGGTACTTTTTTTCATTTTTACCAATATTCTTTTCATATACCTTTTGCTTCAACAGACGAAATAGTATTTCTAACATTTTTCATCAATTATCAGGTAATATATTTCAATTTTATATATAATATTATAAGTGATGCTTAAAACATTTTGTAATGTATCTATATATTGTCACTTAATCATTGGAACAGTATTTTATTTATGGTTTTCCTTATGTAACATCATTCTTATATATCTTTATTTGAATTGAGAGATTTACAAATAGGATCTATTGCTAATTTTCTTTAAACTATTCCACTGACATAATGGCTGTAGCAGAGATAGTATCAACTATTATAAAATTTCTATACATGTATTATTATTATTATTAGTATTATTATTATTATTATTCTCGATTCGATTCTCCAAAAATCAAAACTACGCATAACATTCAAATAATATTCTTTATTCGCTGTTCGACCAATTGGAAGTCAATTCCGTTTCGGGCAGAGTCAGTCATATAAATTTATAAAGATTGTCACAATTTCGGCAAGTCTGAAAGAATATTGTCACAAAATAAATAAATTTTGATTTTATTTTTCACATATCATAAATATCATGCCTAAATAATTTGTTTACGGTTATATATTTGTATACCATTTTTTATAAGGTAACTTTTGATATTATAATTTCTGAGTATAAGTAAACCATATGAAACCATACACTTATTCAAGGACATGTTGACTGGTAGCTCTCTATTCTATTCTTTATGTAGTGTTAACAGGTAGTTGACTATTGTATTATACACTGAAATAACAATATAAAGAAATCAAAATATGGTCGGTTGTGATACCTAAAACCTATTCTTCGCTCAAACTCAGGCTTCACTTAGTGTTTTAGTCGAAACTTATCTTCGTATCACCATTTTCTTTCGAGACGGCTCTAATAGATTTTTCTTTTCTTAATTATCTGATGCTACAAATCATTAATATTTTTTTCAGAACGATGAAATTAAAATTTTTTCCAAAATTTTGTAATATTATCCAGAACGCTGGTAGAAATGGGTTACAGTTTTTTTCTGATCACATATTATATAGTTATATAAATTGTGATAAAAAAAATAGTAAAACACCCATTACCGCCGAATCGCATATAAAAATACAACAATTTGCATTAGCAACAAGCGTCACAGTTAATTAAGAAATCATACATTGACACATGACAACGCTCAGCCACTCGCAGCAAACATCAATAGAAATAGATTACATAACCTTGGATATGAACTCTTCATAATCATCAGATTTAATTGCAACAACTTTTCATTTTTTAAAAAACTGCAGATATTTTTGTGTGAGTATGCTCAAAATGAAGATTATGTATAAAACGCCTTTCAAGATTTTTTCACCTCTGGAAATCGAGACATTTGGCTAGTCAAATAATATCCATAGTCCCAGAAATTCAGATATGTCTTGATTAAAAAAGTATATTTTTCTGAGTTATTGAATTTTAAAATATCGGTTAAGAATCGACCATTACACCAATTTCCACTTTTATTTCGACCACTTCTCAGATATATTAACATTTTATTTCTATTGTTTTTCTTAAAAATTTTTGTTCATTGTTCAAAACGCATTATTAAATTTTATAACAGCAACAAATAATCTTCCAATTAAATTTTTCAAATTATTAGGTGGTAAATGAAGTTCGCGGACAAACTTAAATTAATTTTTTTCATTTATTTCGATTTTAGAATTTATTTTCGTTCTCAAAAATAATAAATCTAATAATCAATTTATTTATTAATATTTCGATTTTAGAAATTATTTTTGTTGGAAAATTTTTTATACTGATTACAAGATTACAAAGTTCGATATTGGATAATTTTCGAATATATTAATATTTTATTCTATTAAATTAAACTAATAAAAATTAAATATTAAATTTATTTTCTCATTTGATTAAGACATACTCTGATTATTTTTGCTTATTATTATAATTAATATTATTATTTTTTGGCTATTTTTTTAATCTTTTAAATTTGGGCTTCCCTTCTTTCGTCCAGATAAACTTAAAATTAAAAAATATTATTAAAAATATATTTTAAAAATATTATTATAAATAATTGACATAGAATTTACATAAAATTACAGTTCTTATCTAAAAATAATGTAATATTAACATAAAGTAATTATATAATTAATAAAAAATATTATCAAAAATAATATCTCAAAAGTAAGACAATATAAAAATAACCATATATAATTAAAATAATTTCAGTTTATTCTCCCAATTTAAGACGAGTCTTGAGAAGAAAGATAACATTTCCTGTATATTGGATTTTATTGATAAACACTTGATGTATACTTAAAAAGCAGACAGAAAAACTTACAAAAAGTTATATGAAGTGCAATGCTGATGTGAAGCAATATTGAGATAAATAATTTTGAGGAGTTTATTAATTAACGAGGACAAATACAAATGAAGCAAAAGTAAAAAAAATAATAAAAATATTGTCGGTGAAAAAGTGATATTGCTTATCATTTAAGAATAATTGTTCTAAAAATAACTATATTATGTCAGGTGACCTAAAAGTTTCTGCAGTTTTTAAACAAAAAATAAACAATTTTGTCACATGGCTAAACTTTATTGAATCAAAAACGAGGGTAAGTTGAAATTTTCGGTGAATAAATATGAAAACAATAAAATCAAAAGATAAAAAAAATTTTTTGAATGTAATCTTCTAAAAGCTGAATAGACTTTATTAAACGTTTATCAAAATCTTTGATGCCATTGTTGTTTGCTAATTTGTCAAGGTCTGTAAAATAATCAGCCAGTAAGCAGCTCACTATTTGACGAAAATATTCATTCAAGAAGAAATTTCTTCAGGTTTCTGAACAGAAAAAAATCTGAAGGTACCAGATCTGGAGAATAGGGTGGGTGTGGAACTAATACAATGTGTAACTTTTTAATTCTTTCTGTTAAAACTTTAGATGTCGCAATTATCATGGTAGAAACGATTTTTTCTCCACAGATCTATAGACATTTCTCACGAATTTGCTGCAACAATTTATCAAGTAGATTTGCATAATATAACTCAGTTATCGTTTTATCCTTTTCAAGGCAGTTCATGAAAATAATACATTTAGCATTCCATATCCAGAATTTTCCTGCAGAGGGAACCGTTTTCGCCTACATAACGGATGATAACTTGAAATCTGGACTAATCTAAATTTTACCAAAGAAGTAATTGGCAGCAGTTTTTATATAAAATTATGTTTCATTCAAAGTTTTATTCTAATAACAATATATTTTCATTAATGTATAAGGGCGTATGGATCACGCCTCAACTTTGTCCTTATGCCTCTGCAAGTCTCTGGTACCTAATGTCTAGTTTTTTTCAAGCAAAGTTGTATTGCGGTTTTTAATAGTTCAAAGTTTTTGCTCTCCAATTATTTTTATATAAAAGAGATATACAATTACAATGAAATCTTCGATTGGACGATATTGTAGAATACTTTTAGGATGTGATCTTTAAGCCAAAAAGATATCTCTTTTGCTTTTAAAAAGTCTTGGGTCATTTTGACGTAATGTGAAGAGGCTTAGTCCAGGCAGAAGATGAAGTTGCATCAGAATGATGATCTTTCAGAAAAGGAATTAAAATCTTGGACAAAGATTTCTCTTGGTATATTTCCTATTCGATTGCTAAATCTCCTTCCTTGAACCATGAGTTTGAAACACTTTTCTCAGAGATGACAATCTACAACTTAAGCTTCTTTTCAAATTATTTAGCATGTTCTCAAAATTGAATAAATGGTAGATCTTGTTGAATCCCTCACCCAAAACTTTTTCCTTATTGATTTGTAGATTTCATAAAAATTTACAAACGCTCTCTCGAAACATATATTGTCGCCCTCATTTTATTGTACAATAGTTTATTAAAACAAATTTTATTATATATAATGTTCAATCACCATAGGAACGATAAAATATGTTTATAATACCTTTTTTTAAAAATAGTATTTATAAATTTTGCATTTGAAATTAATCTAGATTTCCAGCTATCGCCCGTCATTAATTAATTTCCAACCCATCGAAATTTAAATATTTAAATATTTAAACAAACTGATATTAAATCGAGATTCTAAAATTATAAAAGGAGAAGTCAATAAGAAAATTTAATAATAATAATAATAATAATAATAATAATAATAATAATAATAATAATAATAATAATAATAATAATAATAATAAAATTATCATTTATATCATACATTTTATATATTTAAAATGTAATCAACCCATAATCACTCGTATATCCTTAATTTTTCAGTAGAATTATTTATAATATTTTCTAAATCTTCCAAATCTTTGCAATATAAATCTTCCAACTGTCAAATAAATATCATAAATATAAAATAATACGTAATATTGATCCTCATTTTATATTTTCAAAACCTGATCTGGCATAAAACTGAAATGAAATGTTTTTTCCCCAGAAATTTAATTATATTTCAAGTAAATATTAAGTCGAAAAATAAATGAAAAATATATAATTTTTTAAATATTTAATTCAAATGAAGAATAAATTAAATTATAACAAAATTTGATTTGCGATTATATAGCCTTCCAATTTAGCGAATATATTCAATAAATTATGCAATTTCTTTTGATTGAAATGATGTATAAAAATTCGAGATTTGTTGGGTTGCCCATTCAATATGGATTTACATAATTCTTTCGCTGGACAAAAATATTACAATTTTCCGTAAGACCTCAATCCAAATTGAATAAAATTGTTCAATTTTTCAAGTACCGCTTAATAAATCTTATTTTTTTAATAATGAAGAATTCAATATTAATGAAAAATTTGTTTCAATTGACCAGTAATTAAAGTTCCAATGATGACAGAAATTAATTACAATTCCACTGATATTTATAATGTATATTGTATAAAATGAGATTATTTTATCGAAGGAATCTCTTAACTAGAAGGAAAAATATTTCGACGATTCAAACAAACAAAAGAAATCGTTCGTATGGGTTTTCGCGCCAGACTGGGAATTTTCAATATAAATGATAATTTTATTAATAAAATATTTTTTAACATTTTAACTGGTTATTCGTATTTTAGAAAATTTTTAAAAAATTATTAACTTTTAAATTTTTTTAATTAAAAATAAAAATAAATTTTTAACCGAATATAATCTTTTGATTTTGTTTATTCACATGTCAAATTGTTTATTTACATAAATATTTTCATAAAAGGTTAGGAAAACAGAAATCAAAAATTTTAATGTTTCTCATTTATTAAAACAAAAAATATATATATTAAGGAAAAAACATGTTTATTGTTTCACATTAAAGTGATTAATATATTTACCTTCCACTTATGGGCAACTGATAATTTTCCATTTACATTAACGAAATGAAAGCTCCCATTTCAATGGAAATGAGTTCTTTTAATATTTTCTTGATTATATCCTCCGGAATTGATACCAGAGCAAAATGCAATGATAAATGGGGAAAAATTGCAATTTAATGAAAGTAAAATATTATTAGTCTATCGATATTTTAAAGTGAAATTGAAGGAAAATATTTCTTCAAAATTTTATAAACATAAAATTATAAATTTTTCAATTTTTATAGTTATATTAATGAAAGAAATCAAGTTAAAAATATTAAATATCACTTTGGTATTATGGTACCATGCAATGTCGGTTATATACTCATATATGAAATAAATAAAAGAAAGAAGAAAAATTATGTTTATTTTTAAAATGAATGATGATTTTATATTATATTCACAAAATCAATCAAATTAATAAAAAAATCAATATATATTGCCACGGTTCAATATATTAATATATTAATGATTTACAAATTCATATTAATTATTTCTTCATTTACACAATTTATTCACAAATACGCTTTTGCTACCTTATCTATAATTGAAATGGGTTGGATCAATACTTGTTCTTTTTTAAAGGAAAAAGGAAATTAATTATGCATTCATTTATTTCGTTCCATTTTTTCTTATTTTCTCATTGGATTTATAAGGCTCTGTATTCGGTATTACCTCTCATAGTATTATTCCCATTACGTCTATATTATATACCTTTTATACTACGTTTAACATTATTTTATTTTTATTAATTTCATTAATTTTTTTTTGTATTATTATTGTGGAAGGTTTGAAGAAATCAATGTTACAACAGTATCCTGAAAAAAAGATTAATACAGACGAATTTCAATTAAATCATAATTATTTTTATACGATTTAATTTATTAATTTTTTCTGCCCCTTAATATTATTGCAATTATACTATTACAATGAACACCCCCGTAATGGAACTATAAATAATATATTTTAAAAATAATTATAAAAACGGAATTTAATTCAAGGGAAAAAAATAAAAATATAATTATTCAAATAACATTTGGAAAATAAAAAATATATTTTTAAAGTGAAATTTAATTATTCCTATTAGAAAATAATAAAATAAAATATTATCAAATATTTACAACATTGCCATTTAATTAAATTTATGTCCATCTAAAAAGTGGGACAAAAAAATTAAAAAGAAAGAAACTTTCAACGTTTTGCCCGTGTAAAAGAAATCTATGTGAACAAAAGCAGAAAAAAGAAAAGAAGAAAGCTGAAAGGAGTCCGGGAAATTAATCCACGGTGATAAATAAGGCAAATTCCAAAAGTGATGTTCAAATGACTTTTTAATGAAATTTAAACGGTTTTGTTCATCCGTTTCAAAAGATGGAAAAATTAAATTATTCTATTACAGAAATACTTATTAGAATTGAACCATCGATCGACTTGATATTCATCGTAATTATCTCTAAGGAATTCTATTTAAATAAACTAATTTGTACCAGCCAAACTGCAGTTATAAATAATTAATTTTCCCAAAAATTTTATTTATTTCATTTCATTAAGTGACTGCATTTAAATATTATTAAAAATACAATTATACATATGAACATTTGGAAGTGTTCAACTACTCCATAAATTATAATATCCACCATATATCCTTCTGATGTCGTTTCATATGTATTGCAGTTAATATAAATAAATTAATTTATTTCATTAATTAAAAAAAATAACAAAATTAATATTTTATTTTTTTTATTATTATTTTTATTATTATCTATTATTATCTATTATATTATTATTATTATTATTATTATTATTATTATTATTATTATTATTATTATTAATTATTATTATTATTATTAGTATTATGATCATTATGATGAGTATCTTTAAT
>JBBMKC010204855.1:0-13653 GCA_037834085.1 Bipalium vagum
TTTACGCTTCAATACGAAAACAAATTTATATTAATAAAACAAATTTTCCTTTATTAATTCATACTGCAAAAATTAAGTTTCATTAACCTCCATTAATTTCTTTACAACCTAATAAAACAAATGTATATTTCTTATGTTTCAAAGGATTTAGAATTTCAATATTTTTCTTATTTAAGTCAATATAAAATAACGAACAGACTTCTTACTCAAATAATAATAATAAATGAAAATATTTTTATTTTTGATTATTAATGTTAATCAAAAATGTAATGTTTTTAATGAAAACTGTAATTTAAATTATGACACCGTTTGTGATTTTTTTTAGGTTTTAACGTTTTATTTTGTGAATTGCTTTAATTTTTGTAAGCTAATTTATTATTAAATTTGTTACATTAAAACTTACATTATTCAGATTAAGATTTGAATTAAATATTCATCTCGTATTACGCACTGTTATTATTTTATTATTATTATTTATTATCATTATACAATTTTCATTTTTCCAAAGAAATTATTTATTTCTTCAATAAAATATAATAATGAATCTATATTAAGAGTTAAATTAAAAATTATAAGACTAATAATCGATTCATAATCAATTCCAAAATGAAAATAACTGAAACAAAAATGATTTTATTAATATTAATCAATAAATTTGTGATAATTATAAATTGGTTTATTAGACTGCAAAATTTACAATTTTATTTCATTTTAAAAGAACAAACAAATTGAATATTGATCACTGTTAATTTCACCAAATATTTGTATCGGTTAATTTAACGATGTTTGACTTCTGAATCAATTACAATTTCCTTTATCCATACGTACTTACAAGTATAACTGTTCTCAAAATAGATGCGCCTGTCATAAAGATAACTCCGAACGGTATCGATGCATACCAAAAGCTTGGTTGCATGATTCAGTTGACTTGTGCAATTAAAGCTGACCCAGCACCTCTGGCAAGTCAAATAATATGGGAATCCAACAAAATCGGTAAAATATCAACCGGTGGCCGGTAATGATTTCTCGATCGATTTTCCATTATTAATTTTGTGGTCTCAGCTTTACACTCAAACTTTTGCCGTCTAGTGATCAAGAAATGTTTTACATTCTCAGAATTTATCCCACTGTCAGTGAAGATTTGGATAGGGTGACATACACATGTTCGGCAACCAATTCGCTCGGCTCAAAATCACAATCTGTTACTCTTTACGGTATCAATTTATAGAGTTGTTAAAGAATTTCGAGTTTTTTCCTTCTTCCATCAATTTTTCTCTTTATTTATTTCTTTTATCTCTTTACTTCGTATGTTCCATTTACTTTTCTTTTATTTTTACCTCTTTATTTCTTATCTCTTTACTCTTTTCAGTGTCTGGAAGCCCGAACCCTCTGATAACCGGACCATATCGATGCAGCACTATTGGTCTTGGTTTCTCGTTAAAAATTCTGCTAGCGTTCTTGTTGGTGATTTTTGTGATGAAAAAATCAATGTGATTTCGTATTGAAATGTTGGAGAAAATAGAAATAATAGGACCATTTTCTCTAATTTGTTCTTCTCTCGATTTTTACACGTTTATTTTTGGTTATCGATTAGCTGTACAGAGTGATGATGAATGTGGTTTTCGATCAGTCGAGATTTACATATTCGCTATCTTCATTTTAGGACTGAACAAAGTGAATGTAAAACGTGTAGTGCCGTTGCTTATTGTTATTTTATAATTACTTCTTTTTGGATTTATTTACCACTTTTTATGATACATATAAATATAAAAGATTTTGGAATTTTAATTTCCATTTGTTATTTTTTTCATTAGGATTTTTACTCACTGAAAATTAACTTTGCAGGTTCTTTGTAAAAATATTTTTAACGTTTACATAATTTTCATTTTTATCAATAAATTTCCGAGGGGTTAATCTTTATTTGTTAATCATTGAGTACGAGTTTTTCATTTTAATGTTATTTTACTTGGCAAGACCAACAGAGTATTCATCAAAAGGATTTCTGTTTCGATATCCAATGAAATTTGATTTGTTTTTTTTTGACAGTGTTGCTTTTTGAAGGCAATTTATTTATTTTATTAATTTAGATGGTGTAACTTAAACCCTTCAAAACCAAAGGTATGAAAGATAACAATAAATCATTTCATTACTTATAGTAGTCACTACTGACATAAGTACACTTAGTATATCGTTTAACAAAGCGCCAACTCTTTTTAAAGTCCCCTTTTGAAATCTTCTCAATATCTCCAAACTTTCTTCTTTTAAGTATGGCTTTCAGCTTTAGGAATAGTATGAAATCTGCTGAATCCAAATCCGTTGAATATAGTGGATGGTGCGTATCATCATAACTCCTTTTGCAGCCAGAAAACTCTACGTTTATTGAGTTATGAGAAGGTGCGTTATCATGCAGTAAACTCCAACTTCTTAAGTACTTCATTTCGAAAGCCGAGAAGTCACTTTTTGTAATAAACAGCGTTGACTGTTTCAACGGAAGGTAACAGTTCTTTGTAAATGACTCCATCAGAATAAAAAAGAGATCAAAAGAGTTTAAATCTTTGATTTTTGTAGCAGTAACTTTTTTGTTTTGGAGAGCTCTCTGAACACAATCACATGCTCTTTCATTTGGTTTCAGAATCATTTTTAAAACATCAATGCTCAATCAGAAGCGAAAAATAAACTTTCTGCGGCAATGAATTTTCCGTAGTTCAGGAGTCAAGCTGTCAGGAAAAAACTTTGAACTTATCTTTTTTTACCTAAGTCATCAGTTAACATTTTCCGAATAGATTCTGTATTGATTCCAGTTTCATCTTCGAGCATTGTTAATGTAATACGTCTATCGGGTTTAATTTCTTTTATTTTATCCATGTTTTCATCATTACTGCATGTAGACGGAGGGCCACTTCAGTTATTGTCGAAAGGATCATCACGACTATTACTGAAGCGAGAATACCATTCAAACATTCTAGATCTTGACATTTTATTGTTCCCATACACAAATTTCAGCATATCGTAGGTGTTTTACTTAACTTATAGCAAAGTTTGATATTCACTCTGTTCCATTCTGAAATTGTGACAAACTTCAAATGTTAGCAAATTAATTAAACAAATTACTTCAGATAAACAAATGGCTACTTGAAAGAAAATATTCAACAATTTCAATGAACTGAATCATATGCTGCCAACATAAACAAAATTCATTTTAGAACTGGATAATCCGCGCTATAATAATAGTCTTCGAACTTTAATTCAATTGTCTATACTTTTAACCTCAAATTTTTTGAAATATTAATTCCACGACCATATGAAAATCTTGTACAAACAGAAATAATACAAAATAATGGTTTTACTTATGATCATAGTTAGCAATCTTGTGCATGAATGGTAGTTTGAAGTTCAGTTTTCAACAACTAGGTGATCAGGAGATAGTGTTTGCAAAACGCCTAACGTGAATGTTTTCACTTTATCTGGGGGTTAAAAAATCGACTATCGATTCTGTTCCATTTTGGTAAACATTCGCCGATCTGGCATATTAAAATCTTGATTAAAACGTGAATTATGTAAGGTTATTTCTCTTTCTTCAAGGAACCTGATTGTAGAAGCAGCACAATGTATATATGCATGAAAATAATGTCGGAATTCACTTTGCTGTCTGACAATATATAGAAATATTCGGTAAAAATTAAGTTGGATCATGTCAGTACACTCAGTCTTTTTTCTTATTGTAAAATGGGGATCATTATTTAATTTAAGTTTTATACAAGTTCATCACGATGAGAACACTGGGCTTCCGTATCTGATATTTTCTAGATTATAAGTCTGAATAAATGGCCCTCAATGATACTTAGATGTTGCCCCATGCTTTACATTCTTTATCTTCCATTTCATTTCAGTTCCAATGAGAAAACGGGCCTTTTCACTTGTAACATTTCATATCCCTAAATATAGAATTACAGATGATTAATAGTTAATTTATGAAATTACTCAATTTTAAAATTACTCCAGTATGAAAGTTGATTTTTGGTTCCATAATAACATAATCTAACATAACATTCACTATATGATTAAATATTTACTTGGATTAACATATTTTTTGCAATTGACCAAATTTTTAGTACGGAGTAATACTATACTATAAAGATAGCACCATAAAAATACGGTAACAGGTTTAAACATTTATGTGGTGTACGAAGATAATATAATAACCGGTTATAAATGACATTCGTTTCGGTGGATAAACATATTTTCTCTAAAGGTTTTTTAATCATTTTAAAAGAAAATCATGATCAAAAAATACACTACACCAATTGAATTATAACCAGAAAGTTATTTATCGGTAAATCCTAACAATTGACAAGATCCAAAAGATGAGAATTGATAAAATATAAAATTCATTTCACGTTAAAGGTATTATAGAGAAATTAAATTTGAATTTACATAAACTCAAAAACAATAATGAGCAGAAGCAAGACAGCAACCTAAAAATGATATTTCTGTTTGCAAGACGATGAAACACGTTTGGTGGAACAACGAGGACCTCGTCGACTATGAAATGCTAGCACGTGATAATTTAACAAATCTGTGAGATAAATTGAAAATTAGTCGGAGGATGTAGCTCTGGGGTCAGAAAAGTCCGTGCACATCACAAATCATCCATCTCCACAAGGCTATATTCAATAGCGAAATATCCACTCTGTATGGTATTTCATACATACAGTCAAATCGTATTCGATTCAAATTAATGCTCGACACAGTTCACCATTCAGATGATGCCGAAAATGTGATGAACCATGGGAGACTCTGTTCCATGTTATGATTGGTTATGATCAGTCGAGAATATTTCAGAACTGTCGTCATAATCGCATTCAAGATTATCTCTCCAAACAGATCAAAGCAAACAATAGAGCTATAGTGTTCCTCAACGCAGAGAGCCAATATATCAACTCTACGAGACAAGTGGATCAACAAATAGAATTCATCAATCAAAAATTTCTTCTTGTCATAGACGTAAAATGTCCTTATGACACAGAAAACAATCTGCTTTAGAATCATGAGAAAAATATCAGGCATTAATAATATATGTTTAACAAAATTAAAGAAGCTTTACTACAATGGACTAAAATTCTGTATAAATTTGTCATTTAATGCCTGGGATCATGGGAAACTCGGAATGACAGATTTTTTGTAAAGCTTACAGTTTTCAAAGTGAAAATCAACAGAAATCTGAAAATTATGCGTATTTTGAACATCAGATGATGTGCAACTCAGTGCAACTCAGTGCAACTTTCATCGGAATGTTGGAAAGCTGACGATAAATCATTCTGAACTGAACGAAATTAATAATGATTATCCACAAATGTAGCTCAGCGGTCAGAGCAATCCATGTGCATGTAAGTAACCCAGGATCGAATCCAGGTATCTCTACTTAATTTTCAACTAATACAATCAATTGCAAATTTGAATAATTATTTCCAACTGAAATCAGTTCATTGTTCATCAGAAAAATTGATTTTTCAGCATGCTTATTGTCAACTTCAAAGTTGTTAATCCAAGGATTGGAGAGAGATGTATTGATGAGTGTACATTTAAGATAGATTTGAAACAGATGATGATTGGTTTGGCAGGTGCTTCGACACTGCACAGAAGCAATATTTTAGGAAACCAGAATCAAAGAAATTGTTTGATCGATGGAAATGTTGACACCAATGGTGAGGAATATATAATTGACAGATGTCTGTTTTATGCTTACAATAAATGACTGGAAAAAAATTTGTGTCTCAATCTGAAATATGTATTTTTTCAAAATATTTTTCCTTCTGAGATTCCAATTCTAAAAATATACTTAGGAAGCATAGAAGTGGCACTAGACACGAAAAAATTCAAGACTCGTCTTAAAATCGTTTTTAGTGTGAAAATGTAATATATGAATACTGCTGCATTTTCCTAAGGAAACAATCAAATTTTTGACGCTTCTTTATCGCTGCGCTTACAAGTTCACATAAATAATAAATTGTCTATATAATTAAAGCTACTTAAATAAATGTAACCGATTTTAATTATAAATCTCTTAATTTTTATTTGAAATAATATTTATATTTATTTATTATTTACTACACAATCTGATATTTTTATTATATACCACGTGTGTATAAAGTAAGTGTCCGATTTCGAAATGGGATACTGTAAAGTATACTTATCTACAAAAAGTACTACAAAATTAGTCAAAATTATTTCTTCATAATTTTATCACTCACAATGAGATTATGAAATTTGTCCAATAATTTTGACGTCCAAGTATCATCTGACATTTGTTTGGTTTTATTAATATATTTATGTCAAAAGTGCGGAGTTTAAATTGAATAGATATCAACAATGAGTAATTCACTCGCCTATAATATTTAAGTTGTCAACAATTCATTTCAGTAGTTCAATTAAACTTATTTGAAAAAGTAAGATTATGAGGTATGCTACAAGCTGGGTAGAATTTTAATTCGTAAAGTTACCGAAAGAATTCATGTATCAACAAGAACAATGCAAAAATGGTGAACAGTTCAAAAATGAAGAAAACTTGGATAGACAAAGTTAGCTAAAGAAAATCAAGTGTAAGAAAAGATGCCAGTTTAATAGTGAATAACTCGATTCAAAATCAATCAGACTAACATAGTGGGATCATTTTAGTAAGTGGAATGTGAGAATATAATGATGCTAACTACCATGATGTCCAAGATGTTAGACTCAGCAGAAATGAAGCAGTTTCGGTTGGTCAAAGAGGCACTCCAGCCTTTTTTATGAAACAAATCGCTAAACGTCTCTATAGTATTCTAGTAACGAATTTTGACATTGAACAAACATCTTTGGTTCACCATGACAGACATACCAATCTTGCAATAACCAAGAAGACAAGTGATGCATTTAAAAGTAAAAATTGATGAAATGGTGTCGCGGGTTGTTGCAACTGCAGTGATTTCAAAATTGAAATTCTCCAATCTTTGTAGTAGAAAAGAATTAATGACTTTGTATAGGCAACCAATATATGTTGTCCGTGTAATCGAGATTGATAACGGCTTTCACTACCATACAAGGATAGTTTTTCTTTAATCAAATGCTTTTTGGACTGGCACCTTTCAGAAGCTTTTAAAGACAATTAGTAAGATCCAACTAACAGAGATCATTACAAATGATAAAGATAACACTCAAAATCGAAATATAGGGTAAGTCTGAAAATTTTCCTGAAAAAAGTATAAATAAGACACAAAAAACCAAATTAGATGTAAATTGTATCAAAATTTAAAATGTGCCTTAGATTTGTTAAGTTTTTCTTCGTTTATTCGTGGCACAGCGATCTTCACAGATATATTTTTCGTAGAGAAATTGTGTAAGAAAAATGGAAAAAATTTTATTTCTTATAATTAAGAAAAATTAAAACGATTCATTTTTAATAATTTAATAAATTTTATTATTTGCCAAATTATTCTCTTATTTTCATTTACTAATATCGATCAAAATGATAATTAAAAATTGAGTGTAAAGAACCCCAAATATATTTGCGAACAATTGACTATGTAATTGAGATAAAATTATCCTAGAAAAACTTATTCTTAATAATTTATAGAATTTATTTCAATCCAAATCTTCAATGAATATTAATTAATGATTTAATTTTGTCAATGTTACAGCTATTATGTGATCCAAGTGCCGAGTGGGAAAGCATATATAAAGATGTAAGAGTCAATGAATGGGTTTTGAAATTTTAATAACCGTGTAATTGGAAATGCTAATGTCAAGTATCAAATGGGGAAAAATTGCAAAAATCTCCAGAAATATTGATTTCGGAGAATAAATATTGATTTGATTTCAATTAGTTAAAACAAACTATCTCAAGACTTTTATGAGTAAAATTTTTTTTCTTCAAAGTAAATATTAAACCTAATTTTTTGGTTTTCAATATTATTTTATATTATCTGTAATAAAAATTTTTTCCACAAAAAATTTTCTGAAAGAACTTACAGAAAGTTAAAAAATATATAAATCAATAAATATAATATAATAATTATAATTAAAACAGCCAATGAATTAAAAATATAAACCACTGATAATTCTCTAACAACCTTTAACAATGGCTCATTTGATTTCCAAGATCCTTTCAAGGCTCAATGTATTACTCTGGACGCATTTATTCCTTCAAAAACCTCCCCAGTTCTTTAATAAAAAGAATAAAAAAAATGAATGTCTGAAAGAAACATCAGTCTTTTCTCCCAGTTCCCAAAAATATAATTTTTTGAAATATTTGGTGCCACTTGTGACAGTTTCGTTTACTTTCATTCAATGTTAGCAAAACAGCAATAAAAATATATTCTCCAAGTGTTTAATTTTTTGTTTATTCAATATTATTTTTGTACTTTAACTTTGATTTACTTTATTGGCTTTTATCAGTTCATGTGAATATATTTAGGTCGGTTGGTTTTGACTTTGATACATTTCTGTTTATATATTATCATTATTTTATATATTTTTTGTCTTAATGAACGGAAAAAATATTCCTATTAATAATATTTTATTTAAAAAAGTTTTGTAATGAGGTAAAACATAATGAGAGAAAAAATAACTTTATGAAACAATTTCTAATAGTATTAGGATAATTAACCTAAAATGGAGATTTAATCATAATTATCAATACATCTTTTTGTTTAAATAACTCAATATAGGTTAATATATTCGCGTATAATTTAAATAATAATTTTAATTTTAGATTAGGAGAAAAATGGAAAAAATCAATTAGTCATGAAGAACAGCGCGTTTATATACCATTTTCATTTTTAAGAAGGCACAGTGCGGTGCGGCTGAAGAATTATAGAATTTTCTTCCCGACAGTTACATTTCTAAAAAAACTATCGAAAAAAATATTTTTGACAGAAACTCTGCAGATATGCACTTATGTTATATTTCAAAGATTTTCAATTCCATAGTAAACCGTTTAATTTTAAATGGACGCCTAAGGGCTACGGAAAAAATTAGATCGTTATGTTCTACATGTTTTGGAAAAAAATCAGAGTGCGTGCAAACATTAAATGTACAAGAAACATAAGATCTATCATCAAACTTTAGCTCTAGATGTAACTTGGGTCAGATTTTATATAAAACATGAAGTTGATGCCTGATTTTCAACCAATGAATCTGAACCATCTGTTCCTAAAGATAGAAAATCGCTGATAAACGAATTTTGTTGGTACCAATGAGTTACGAAGGTGTCGCTTGGTATCATCTTTGTTAAGAGAATAAGAGCTTCAAACCTAAACTCTACAAAACAATATTGAAACGGGAAATTATATTATAATTGTTTTGATCCGCTGAAAAATTAACCTAATAAATTGATACATTATTTTAATTAAATATATTGAATAATTTTAAATTAATAATAATATTATTATACAAAAATATTATTATTTTTAAATTTTTGATTAAAATTAATTTTTATATTATTACCTGTTAAAAATATTAAATATCAAACAAAACATTTAATGATTTCATATAATTTAGAAATCATAACCGTTCTTTTTCCAATGTTTAACATAATTATAATTTTATATTATTCTAATAATAATTATTATATTTTAAATCGCGACAATTTTGTTTAAAAAAAGAGAAAGGTGATAATTAAAAATTATTAAATTGAGAAAGAGGAAATTTATTATCAGGAAACAAAATGACTGCAAAGTTGTCAGAAATTATTAATATCACATTTAGGGACCAGAAATGTCTCAGACATTATCCTCAATATTCCTTTCGTTGAAATTGAGAGATAAAGATTAAAGCATTGTCAAAAATGAAAAGAATAAAAAATGTCTAGATGATAGTATTTCTCTCAAATGGTTTTCATTAAAGAAAATGTGACTTATTATGTAAAATCACTGTGTTTTGTGTGAAAAAATATTAGTTTTAAAATAATAATAAAGGGTTATGTCAAACTGATGTATTCGATTAGATGGTAAATAGTGATTGGTTCAATAAATGCAGAGCTCGTAGCTAAACCTTTTAAATATAATCAACCGCGTTCAAATATCTTGAAATTATCATGGGACTAACAATGGATGTTTTAGCAAGCAGTTTGACTTGAATTTAATTTTATCTCGATCAATATATCGGAATTGTCAGTGGCACTTCTGGGTCTACAACCCTTCAAAATTCACATACTCGTGTTATCTCAGTTGATTTTAGTTAGATTTAGTTCGTATCTTAGAACGCTCAATTGCTACACTACCTTCGAAGAGTTGGTTAGCCCATATCAAACCTATCATAATAATGTTTGCATTTTTATATTTTCGAGATTAGGTCTCGCAGTAAGCGTCGAACCAAAAACTAACATAATTAATTTATTGTTGTACTTCTTATTTAAATATAAGTTATTATTTTGAGTTTCTAGAATTATTTATAGTTGAAATTATATAAGGGTGAAAATGACCCGAAACAACTAGCGTACGTAAATATGAACAGAGCACAAGGATTGATTTATTTGTGAAGTGGATAAATATCCATTGATTCGTATGGAAATATGATTGAGAAGTCAATGAAATTTTAAAGTCATATATCGATTAAAGACAGAAATATTTTTCAAGTATAATTTTTTAACTTTGTATTAGCCAATATTTAAGATAGTTTTAATTCATTAATTTAAGTATTAGCATCATGACTCTTTCAGGCTTAATAAAAATTCGGATTGTGATTTTTTGCAAAATCTAAATCAACTCTTCTTATTCAAAGGGATCTGAAAGCTGAAAGATCCAAGGTAAATTCAATCAGATTATTTATTTTAATTAAATATTGTTTAAATTAATTTAGGTTAAATCTTATTTCGGTAATAATATTTTTTATTTATTTCTGATGGAAGATTCTTTCAGAAACCAACTGATATGGTTTTGTAAGTTTGCAGTCCATAATTTATTTTTATTTAAAAGAAGAGTAAAAAGATGAGGAAGTTATCGTTATATATTATTATTAATTATTTAATATTTTAATTATACATAATTTCAAAATTAATATGGCACCAATGTAACCGATACGATCAATAAAATATTTTTTAAGGATCAGTCAATGTTGGTCGAAGTTACTTGGGCTGTGATTGAATGCTGTTTGCTTTGTTTGACTGTGGAGCACGGATTACTTGTGGATTCCATCAAAAGTATATTCTAAACAGCTTCAAAATTTGGGATAATTATTTTTGGCTTTAGAAATATAAATCAATTAAGCATGACACTTTGGGAGGATTCTTTTTGAAAATTGCAAAGAGTGAAAGTAGTATTACAAGAAAATGGTGTTCATATCACACAATTTTTGTAATTTCTTTACATGTAATAAAATTTCGAACTTTGTTGTAAAAGTTGTAAAACATAAATTCGTTCTTATATTGCTAAAGATATTTCAATTTAAAATTGCACAGTGACTTATTAAACACTCGGTATGATAACCCAAACATTTCTCCTATTTTAGTTTGATAATTTTAATTGACGGATTTTACTATCACTAAAGACAAATCTTCAACTAAAACTCTCCAAGGCACAATAATTAAAATCAAATTAATTAACAATCAATTAAATGTTCTGAAAAATCTCTTTTTAGCTATGGAAATTATAAAAATTTAAAAATTAATAATAATTTCAGAAAAAAAGAAAAAACACAAAGCGATTTATGAAATCAAAATCGAATGTGAAGCGAGGAAAAACAGTAAACAGTAATAAAACTTTGATGATTTAAAGAGGTTTGAAAGATTTTATTAAATGAAATGTAAATATTATAACGCATGATGAAAAGAAGAAAAGATAGAAATGTATATAATCAATGACAGCGTGAGCAACACTTTTACCTTTGATATTCGCAACAGGAAAGTTGTAGCTTCTGCTTTTGAGTATAAAAGATGAAGGAGTATTCCCAGATACATGAAAAGAATTTTAATAAATGAAATTCAATAATTAAAGAGTGAAAATATTTAAATTAATCAATTTTTAAAAAATAATCTCATAAAAATAAATCACTGTTTTGTGAATCACGAATATTGTTATAATTAGAAGTTGCGGTCTTTAAAGTAATTTAATCTAGAACTTTTTAGCCTATATTTCATGAAAAATGGATTGTTCTGACCATCCATTTGGGTTACCATGAAAGTTACTGGCGATTTCTTTAAAGAGAGAAAAACATGAAAATATTTGAAAAAAATTATTTTTATTAGATATTGAATTGTCCATTGTAATCAAGGACAAAAATAAATTGCTTTGTTTTTTAGGTTAAAAATTAAAACAGCTAATTTAACCCATAATTCTTTAACAAACACGGTTAATTTTCTTTCCTAAAATATATTGGATTTGCTCAACATTTGACTACTCGAGAGTTCCAGGGATTGTTAATCTGGTGATCTATTATTTGCGATCTTTATTGATTGTTTTTACAATACCACTGAGTCTTCACAACAATCACTGTAAGACCAGTGAAGTTCGAAGTAATGATTCTAAACAAGTCAAGTATCCAAATCATTTAATTAGTGAGCGCAATGTCCTTAAGATAGATTGCCCTAAGTGAGTAAGAATGACATTATTGCAGATCAGCCTACTGATCAAAAAATAGTATAGAAACTGATGCTAAATCAGTTAAAGTCAGAAATAAAGTTAGAGATATTTCATGGTAAATTACAGTCAACATTACTGTGTAAGGAATAAGCCAGATTGTCGATAAGAATTAATCAATTCAAGTAATTAATATTTTTTTCTAGTTTTTTTGCGTTTTGCATTTATTTGCAGCTCCCTCTATAAATTGAGTTTTTTCACGTATGTCAGATATGGCTTCCTATGTTTGTATGTGATACACTAACGTCCTTACAATGTCACGTGTTTTTGTGGTTCCATAAATTCAAAAAAGAATTTCTGCCAATCACCAACAATTATAAAACATTCATCCCAGTTGATATAATACATTTACTTTCCTGGAAATTTATATGAATTAATATAATATATAATTTTTTTATTATATCCCACTGAATTTCCAATTGATTTTCTCAATATATAAAATATAACAAATTGTATTATCGAAAAATTAATGAAAAATAAAATATTTTATTAAATTGTGGTTTGTGGTGTAAAATCATCATTATTATTTCAATTAAAATGTAATAAATTGTTTACACTGGTTAATTATCTCTCGGTCCGTATAAATCAAACAGAATACGAGAGAGGATTCAGGGAAAATAAAATAACATTTTATTATTATAATAATTTTAAGAAATATATAAATATTTATTTAAAATTTGGAAATATTTTTTCAATTCGTTCTGATTTTTATAATATTTACAATAACAGAGAAAGCAGAGAATAAAGCAACGTTTACATTGAATAATTGAATGATAGGAAAAATTAATTCAATAAAATTGTACTGTTTTATGAAATAAAAAAATTAATTAAAAATATTCCTTCTCAATGTATTATTGACGCAATTAATAAATACAGGGTGGCCACTAAAAGACTTACCAATTTAAAATTGATCTGAAATTGAAAATATAAATGATTTTTAAAAAATTTTTTTTAGATAATATAAAGTCTTTCTTGGAATTTAAATGAATGTTTATAATATTCCACACCGAGTAAAACTCATTGAGTTATACTATGCAAATGAAAA
>JBBMKC010204866.1:0-13651 GCA_037834085.1 Bipalium vagum
ATTTTTGGGCTTGGAGTAAAACAACTAACGCTTGCCTTTTGTCGTTTATGTTCATCTAAAATATGAAATCTATAAAATTTTTTAAAATCAATTATATATCAAATTCAAATCAACACAAAAATATCAACAAATAGGCAGAGCTATTTTTCTGTTTAATTAGGTTGACTGATTCAAAATAGTCCGCGATTATACGACGCACTCGGTAAACTTATTTTTTGGAGTATATACCAGGTTTTTTTTTCACTTGAATGTTTTTCTTTAGAATTATAATCAAAGTAATATATTGTAAGTGAATCCTATTTTTTCAAAATCCGTAAAAATATATCTGTTCCTTTATAATTTTAAACAGATTTGTTCTGTAAAGGTTTTTCAGATGGTATGAAGTTCCCATAATTTGTCCTGATTGCCTAGTAGACATCAAAAATATAAGTGATAAAGGTTATGGTAAATGACTCACAAATATAACAGAAAGGATCTAGATTGCAGTGTCTTGGCATAATCAATGAAAACACTAATGTGAAATTGTAATTAATGACATCTAAAACAAGAAAACATAATTAATTGTTGTATTAGCTTTATAATAAATTCATATTAATAAATTTAAACATTATTTCCTGACAAACTTCCTATTTTCTAACAATGTATGAATATGAATCAATTTATAATTTTTAACTTTATCTCAGAAACCTGACATGTAAGAAATAAACTAAATCAGATTTGAAATCAGTATCTACAGCTCTAATTTCATCTCTGATGAAAATTTGTTGTTGACCAATACAATTAAATTAATTAGAACTCAACCTGCATTAGAAAGATGCTAATAAAGCTTAAAAATAACTAGTTCTGGTTTATTTTAAAATCTAAGATATTGCAACGACTTTTGAATGATATGCATTCATTAATAATGTCGAGCTAAGTGTAGAGTCACAATTCCGATAACCTATTTAAGTTTGGTACCAGTCAAGCTCATGAGTCTTAGTTGGCTCCGCATCTTGTCAGAAAGAAGGCCATCCGCAATAACATCTAGAATGTCAAAAGGTTCAAGGGTTGAGTCCGAGAGCTGTCTCTCATCTTGATATTGCTTATGCATTGAAAAAAATTTTTTTACCAACGTTGATTTTCTAATTTTCTATTTCTGTAAAGACTTCAAAAGTCGGACAGTTAAATATTTCGTGTTTGATAAATAATTTATTAATTCCAATACAATTAAATTGGTCTGATTCAATATAAAACTTGGATGACATTCCTAAAAGAAACTTATTTTATCTGCCATGGAAATAGATTTAAAAATAAATGTAAAGCCAATTTCAAAATAAAATCTTCACTTATAAAAATCTTTTCTTAATTGAACGTATTAACATTATATGATCCGTATTACTTTATATTTTTCATTTCAGTCGAATTTCCATTATTTGTTAAGTATTAATTAGTTAAATATAAAATGCATAATGCATTAATATATTTATTTTCTTTTTAACCATTTTTCCTTTACTTACAATCATGTAATAATGAAAAAGAACAGAGACAGAATAGTTATTTAATGCTTAATTATGCCGGTTGTTATATTAAATAACTATAAATCACTATTTCACAAAAAAATTATTAAATTTTCATTTTGTAAATAAAACAAATATTGAAGAACTCAAAACATTTATTAGCATTATTTCACCAGGGAAATTATTATGATCTTGGGTGTATTATGATCTCAACTACTGTACTTCTTTTCTCCTGCTCAGCTAAATTTTCATTCATTTCATGGCATTAAATATGATACTAAATATCTTTTGATATTGAAGTGACTTTCTGAAAAAAAATATCAAGAACATATTAAAGAATCTAAAATAAATATCAAATACGTGGTGCGCCCAATAAGTCCGTGCATTAACTAACAAAGCAACTTAATGTACACTCAATTTTTACACAGTAGCATAGACATATAGACATCATTTTTCAACATAAGAACCATTTACATCCACACACTTTTACCAGCGCTGAATCAGTTCAGAAAATTAACTTTCGTAGAAATCTGAGGACGTAGGAAACTGTCCACCTCTTCTCTCAGATCTTCAGCAATTGTAAAATGCCACGCAAATGTTTCTTCATATACCTGAATAGTTAAAAATCACCGAGGGCAGGTTCTGAACTGCAGGGAGGATAGTCCAATAGGTCAAATGAACTTTCCTCCAGACCTCACATGGATGCTGCACTTTTATGGATTGGTGCATTGTCCTGGAGAAACCACATTGGAATGTTCCATTCTTTTCGTCGAGCATGTCGGCATTTGCACATAAGATCAGAGTAGTATACAGAGTTGAGCATGATCTTATTTTTAGAAAAATCTACAAGGATATCATCACGAAAATCCCCAAAAATGTTCAGAATCCGACATTTACTTCCTGCAAGTTGATTATCCTGGAAATTTCCATTCACTTGAGTCCCATTTGGATTCTGGCAGATTCAGACTGAGAAGGATTTCATTTTGTAGTGATGATATTACACAGGAAAGAAATAGGTTTGCCTGAGAGCATTCCAGGCGCTCCTCACACATCTCTGATGAGAGAAAGAGGGGTAAAAATCTAGTCGTCAGGTATCTCACTCCAAATTCATACAGAATTGTTTGTATGGTTCTTGTGCTCACACTAACAGCATCACCAAATCTGCTCGCAGTAAAGATTCACATTTTTAAAATTTTGTCAGAAATTTCACATGGGGATCCAGTCCTTTGGTCATCAAAAACTGACTGTCTCCCTTTAAACATTGAAATCTACTTACATGAAGGAGAAAGTCTCCATATGTGTCCTCCAATACAGACAAATTTTGGTCATTTAGAACATGGCGTAATTCCAAGAACTTTATAACGCTGGGATATTTCACTGCGTCAATCATGACTGGCAATAAATTAAAAAATCCCGCGAATGAATATAAACTTTCATGATAGTTTAAAACAAACTACACAAATTAAACGTATAACAATATAGTTACAATAAAAATTTCATTGGATGACAAAATTATATTTCTTTTCCACATATTGAACGCCGCACGTACCTTATGATAATAAAGTGATATGCTAAAAGGGAAAACATAAAAATTAAATTCTAATATCAGATATATCTTCAGATCCTGTTTCATCTTCATGACTATTAGATAGCGAATAATTTCATATTATCGGCGAAATCTCAACCCTCCATAATATTGTATACCTTATCAAAATTATTTTTTCATTAATAAAAAAATTTAATATCATAAGCATGTGGTCCCCTTTTGTGGTCATATCATATATAAATAAAAAAATATTATTGATAATATAAATTAAATATATTAATAAATATACATATTATTATTATTATTAATATTAATAATTATGAGATTCTATAAAACCTTTTATATCATAGATCATTCTGTCAACAGGAGTAGAGTTTTGTTGTATCTTATTATACAGAGAGTGGTCTCTTTTCTTTTACTATGTCCCTTAAATCGAAACTTTATCTCGTCTTTCCTAACTCCTCACTTTGTTGATTGATGTTGTTAGATCTAAATTACTCCGAAAATCTATCCTTTGTTAAATCAAAACAATCAAAAATAACTATCCTATTATCGTGAATCAAAATAACCACAATATCCACTTCCAATTAATTGTAATGAATCAAAACTAATCACAATAAACTTTATTTCACAAATCTTTCACAGAATCATCAAAATATACGAGTCAATGTAATAAAACAATCGATATATAAGAAATTACACGGATCATAGTAAATAATGTCTAATTTAAAAATATTCAAGTAGATGAAAATAAATAAATCAAAAATCAGTTACTAATACCAATTTTAAATGTTCAAATAAATCACAAGACAATCAGGATTATTAAATTAAAATATTTAAATAAATTACAAGGAAATTAAAATTAAAACAATAAATAAAACAAAACGATCGGTCTCACTGTAGTTGACAACGGATCCCCGGGTCGTCCATGGGGTTCTCTAATTCGACTGGACCCAGTGAAAAATCCTGTTGCATGTTGTCTGAATAAAAATAATAGAAATAAATTATTTACTCTAAAACGACAAATTTTGTACTGAAATCTTTCTATGAAAAATATTATTTCAATAATTAATTCTCCTAACGATAAATTCTTCCGACGATAAATTTTTAAACCAAGTCTTAAAATCAATTCTTCAATAAATTTTCATCTGCACAGGATGTCTTTTCCTTCGGTGAATTTCTCAAATTGAAATCCTCGCCTTATATAAAAGTAGAGATTGACCGACGACCACCAATCGCTACTTTGGGAAGGCTATTTTCTCCGATAGCCTAAAATTTTCTAAATTATGTTATCTCGAAGACTAGAATTTGTACATAAAATTTTCTATAAATTAATTATCTCGACGGCGAGATAAATCATTAACTTTTTATCTTAGGTCTATTATTAATAATTAATTATTATCGCGACGACTAGATAAATTGTTATTTTTACAAGTTTTTAAATTATCATTATTATTAATTAATAATAATAATTATTTTAATTAATTTTATTATTATTATAGGCCCTTAATTATTATTATTGATTTGACAAACCCAACACCTCTTAGCTTGCCTTAATTCGTTAAAATAAAAATATTGGATCTGTTTTTGACTGACATTTTACTTGTTCTGGTGCTCTTAGTTCGTTTAAATAGATTTTTTCTGATTTTCCGTCAATTTTCTCTTTTTTTGTTTCAAATTGATACTAAAGTTTTAATATGAGTCCCAATATTTTTCCTTTAATTTTTGGAATTATTACAGACTATTTTTCAGATGACAATTTTCACTTTAAAAGTTTTAAATTAATTATTATAGATATTTATATAAATACATCTAAAATTTTTATTATAATCAATCGTAAGAATTTAGAAAATATATAAATTATAAACTTACTAATATTATTTAAATAATATATATACAGTTGTTGAAGAGTGTAATACAACCCCAACAGAAGCAAGAGAAATAAAAACATCAGTAAATATTTTTTTTCATAGAATTATTATTATTATTATTATTTTAAAATAAATGTTACTACTTAAAATTTTAAGTTAACACTATAGTGCACATTTTAATCTGACTCATTATTAGGTGTTGTAACAAAAATCAGTTCGAACGACAAAGCGTTATTGAATAACTATCACTTTCACAATAAAATAATAAGTTAAATATTCTCAAATGCAACAAAAAATGTGAGGTTAATAATTAATGCTCAACAATGAGAATTTTGAAGAATTTTTGGTTAAATAGTCCTATTACATAACTAAATCAGCAAAAAATTTCCGGAAGTAATTTTTATATTTAAATTATATTTAGCAACAATATCTATATTGATATTTTCGTTTTCCGACTTTGCTTTCGTATATTTCGACAGTTTTCCAAAATCCACCAATTTTTTTTGGACATCATCAGACTAGCTGGTAACACCTTTCTGAAAAGACTATTTATAAGAATTCTGTTGGATAGTCGAAAAAATTTCACTGAATCAATTTAGTTAATCACAAATTTACAAATTTTATCAAGTTACAAAATTTAGCACATCGTCCTTAAAGTCATTAACCAAAAAAATATAATTGTTCTTATGACCAGAAAAAAATTTCTGGCTTCTAGGCTCAGATATCTTTGATATGTAAACAAATTTGATTCGCCATCATATTTAGAGTGTGAGCCAATAACCAAAAAGATACACAGAACCGGAATTAATAAAATTTAGTTTAGTTTATTTTCTTTTCTTTTACAATAAGCTTTTTCGCTTTATCATAGAATTACAATAGAACAGCTAGAGAATCACGTTACTGTAAAATCCCAAAGTTTATCAATAATAATCGAGTCTACAACAGTTTTCACAACAGCGAACTGTCAGGAAAAGAAGTTAATAATCGAATAATATTAAAAAAAAACAAATGATGAATATAATGGCAATGCAAATAATAATACCAAAAACTTCAACAAAGTATAAAACAAATTAATTGCATGAATAATAAAACAAAATAATCAATTACATAAATATGGTTAAAGGAAAATTACTGATTAAGCAAAATTAATTAATTAATATAACAAATGAATATAAAAGTATTAAGCAAATTCAGAAAGAAAGAAAACCGAGTCAATAACCGCGAATGATGGGTCCCTATGTTGCTCGCTAGGGCTGAACCGGTACAGCCTATAGATGACCCATCAGATCAGGATCCATCGTTTAATCCTGTAATAGCATAAGAAAACCTGAACCCACTTTAAAATAGTGCAATCTTCTGAAGTTTTTGTTCAAAGTAATTACAATAAATCTTAGTTAAATCTTCCAACAATTAAATATTCTCACAATAGATTCTCCTAACACAAAACCAATAATATAATATTTCATATATTCGTGTAAAGCCCATCGAGGATTCCGTGTATTTATATTCGCCAGACTTCTGTTCAGTCGTTGGCTAATTACTATTTGAGGAACGTTTATTCCCCTTTTAACTTTAAAATATAAAGAAGAGTCCATAGTTGCGGATTATCTAATTTTGAGTTGTCGAAATAAAAAAAATAACCAGATTTTCTTATTTCTATTACTACAGAATTATTTATTTATTATTAATTAAGAGTGTAACTTTTATTATTATTATTATTGTTATTATTATTATATATTAATGTATATATAATATATATTATTATAAATATTATACTAATATTGATATTTTCATCGGAATTATCTTGTTATTCTAGGAATTTTATTATTATTTATTATTCAGACTATATTGCGGTCTCTAACTATTATCTAACTAGAATATTGCCTTGGGTGAACCCAACATTAACGCAATTAAACATTTATTGTGAGAATAGAAAATACCTTTAGAAATAGGGTAGTTTGAACTGATTATGAATTTTGATTGTTCTATAATATTGTTGGTCCTTTGTTTGACCAAAATAATGAATATGTGAATTTGAAAAAAACAATTTTCCTTAGTTTTTATTTTACAAAACTAAAGGGATGGGTGATGCAATTGCCATCCGAAGTATGCTGCTCCCTACTACATTGGTTTTTTTCAATCAAAGCAAGTGAATCTGTAGAATTTGAGCCATATGATTATTCTATTCAATATATATTTAGTAAAATTTGCTATTAAATAATTTTAATCCAAAATCCTATAAAAAGGATGTCAACCTAATAACTAAATGAGATCAACAAAGTGAAAACAAGTAAAATTTCAAATCAATTGTTAAAACCCAGGAATATTGCATCCAGGATTTTCCCTTAAGAGGCCCTTGGTCCTGTATTTAGTTTGAGCATTCTCGGTGGCTTATAACTTACCCAAAAATAGACGCGCGTGGACCTCAACAAGGAAATAAATTTTGTTTGGTCTTCAAATCGGAAACAGATATTAATTATTTCATATATTTAAACATTAGAAAGCCCGTTATTATAAATAGTAAAAAAAAGAATAATGAAAATGGAATCATTGATTAATTAGTAATGTATAAAAATTAGTAAATTTCAAAAATTGTTGTAACAGAGTAATCTGAGTCGGTAGTGGAAGAATTATTTTCGTCTTCACCAAATTCTATTAATTCTTTATCACTTCTATCTTTAAGTCACGAAAAATAATCATAGGTTGGAGCATGCGTCCATCCAATGATATTGTCAAACAGACAGTGCTTCGGCTTTTTCCGTACCCTGTATCCATCCCATTAACATTTTTGTTTTCTATAAAGTCAAGCGTTCAATCTCTTACCATGTCAAAGTAACAGAGTTTCGTCCATTTTAAAAATACGATCCTTTGTCATTCCTGCTGTAGCGTTATTTAATTGAATGAAGTATTATTTTACCAGTTCTTGTGTTTCCCTTAGATGACAAATATCCGGTTGTCTACAATAAGTTATTTTTCGATGTCCTAGTCCATTCAAATAAGAATTTATTACTTAACGGGTGGGTCTAGAGTATTGAGACAAAATAAAAATGATTATTTCTAAGACAAAAAATTTATTTTCTGATTATTTTATCAAAACTACATGAAAGTGAAATAAAGACAATCAACCAATCACAGAATAGGTAACGGTACTTGTTATTTAATTTTTCTGAATTTTCCGCATACACCTTACATTATGATTTGAATAATTAGAATATCTATATTTTTCAATTTTCGTTTGATTCTATTCGTTAAATGATCTACATTCAAAGCCACCCAACCTTGCTTATAAGCCATATTAGCCAAAATCGACCATAAATTCTCGATCTGCCTAACTTTAGGAACGTTCGATGAATTCATAGGTTTCGGTACAAAAGATATCTTGCGTTGATTGAGCCAATCTGTTTTTGCATAATGAAGCGTTTACTTTTTGATGATATGCATTATTTTTGGTAACTATATTTAAATATATACATCTGCATTAATAGCTGGACCTTTTCTATGTTAAATAAATGGTGCATAAACACCTTTACTGGATATAGTCAGCCATACGGTGCTTATGGTGCTAACTTCTCTTTAAATTTAAATGTTAACTTATTGGACTACTTCGTTTGTCGCAAGAATAAAATCCTGAATTTCCGGGCATTTTACCAGATGAAAATGTGAAATATTTTTCGTCGTCCATCACGATGAATTTACTTTGATAAACTTCTTAATTTTCGATACTTATTAGACATTGGTTATAATAATTATATTTTAGCGCTTTTTGTCTCTTGTAATATTTAAAACCCAAATATTTTATATTTCGACCAATACAAGATCTCGAGAAATTACATTTTGAAGCGAGCTTTCTTTGACTCACGCTAACAGTATTTTTCATATAATCTTTCACTTGTTGTTGCTGTTTTTTGCTTAATTTATTTTGAAGACTTTTTCCCTCTTATTTTCACATGGAATACCATCCTCAAGGCGTTTGATGATCCAATAAATCGTTGCACGGGGAGATTTTCTAGCTTAAAAGATTCTACAAGTTCCATTTTCTTTATTTGTCCAATCAAATTATAGATACGTCTGCGAAGATTGAGTTTTTTCGTCATCTATCATATGGTAATCTAAATATTTTCTAATCTAAAAAAAGATTTTCTTATAGAAAAATATAAAATAAATTATTTTTCATTGCATGTTCAGATATCTATATTTAGCTAAGCATTTTTCTCAATACTTTCGACTCACCCGTTAATTAGAATTCAGTTGGTATTTAAAGTCAAAATATGTTCTCAATTTTTTTACGTAACTGATCTGCGATTACTTCGATTTTTTAAAAAAAGTCAAAAGTTTTTTCTCAATTTCTGGATAAAACGCCTCGTTTCCTGCACCTTTAAGACGTTTGTGGTTTCGTTTTTTAACCAACTTCAATAATTCTGCTTCTTGTTGCAACTAACAACGACTTTTTTTCATACCAATGCCTGTCTGTTGTGATATCGAATTTTGGTTTTCACTCGCTTTCAAACCTTCTACAAACAGTAGTTTTTCCTGGATGATGTAGGATATGTATATAGATTAAAAAAATATAGATAAAAAGCTCATAAAGACTTTATTTTAAATAGAATAAAGATTAATAACAATTCGAATAACATAATTAACATAATATGATAATAATATAATGTCATGATGTAATTAGCAACTAAAATATTTACATTTATTTCTTGTAATACTTGCATATGGGGTGTTAATTGGTCTGATCCTGCTTGAATTTTATACGGATGTGCCTATACTCTGAAAATTCCGGTACTTATAATTTAAAATCAGTGTCAAATTTTTTTCATTGGAGCAAAAATTGCAATTGTTTGAGAAACTCAATATTCTAATTAAATATAAACATTGTTTACCAGTAGAAGTATATATATACTACTCATTTACATTTAAAAGCTACATGGAGTCTGGGTGCTATTAGGCTCCGAAAGAAAAATTTTTCTTTAGTATTTATTAAACATATTCGCAAATGTCATTTGTTTATTTATTAAACATATAAAAAAAGTCAATCGTTTTTTTCCATTTCTAGAATTCGAGCTCCCAACTTTTTAATTTTTTTAGTCAAATGATTCCTTACTAAAAGATCTACTTCTATTGTAAGCTTCGTAAAAGAATCATGTTGTTCTTGTAAATTTTCCATGTCATGCTTGTTTCGGTCTTTTAAGGCCTCTTTCTCATTTTTTAAGACTTCAATTTCTTGTTGAAGTTTGTCTTTGTCTTGTTTTAGGGGTTCTTTGTCTCTTTCTAAATCCTCTTTGTCTTTTTTTTAAATCTTCGATTTGTTCTTGAAACATTTTGTTTGTTTCATTAGAGCCTCGTTTTCCATTAATAAATTCATATTATCTGTTTCTAAGTCTTTAATGTGCGATTCCTGGTCATTGTACACTTAAAATTAAATTAAAGGGGGGGATTGTAAGGGGGGATTCATGGATCAAAGGCATAACACCCCCTTTACCCTATTACTCGAAAAGACTAACCTGGCACCGCGAGATAAGAACCCTAACGGTGAAACACACAATGTAATGGCATTGAAACCCTAAAATAAATATAGGAATGATGATGATAATATAAATAAAATAAGACAAAACCAAGCGTAAAAATACATATATTTAACATTATCATAAATCATATAAAAGTTTTAATACATCATTGTAACTACAATGTAAGAGATTCTATTTTATCAGTTATATTATTATTAAATATTAATTTGAATAAATCATCTTTCACACACTTGCAAGCAGATTCAAAAGTACTGTCAACAATCACATTCAACACAACAGTATGAGTACAAATTACATGTATACATCTGTTTAAAAAAGCCTGTTTGGCATTAGTAACATAAGTTCAAATAGATTACCATATTTACCTATACCATATAGGTAATATATGGAATTTTTGGAAGAGAAGTTTTATCTTTAAATTTACGAGGGATTTTCAGAAACGGTGATGATTCTAATAGTAATTTAAAAGTCAGCATTATGAACATCAACTACAATCTCTTTACCAATTCCAATGTTACAATTCTCTAAATCGTCAAAGGCGAATTCACTCCTCATGTTCATCGCAGTTGGAAGAAAAGTTGTTCAATTCTTTACAAATTTTATCTCTAAATCAATGATGTTTTTTTCTGGATTTTCATTTATTAAAGTCTTTTATCATTTAAAAAATGCTCTATTAAAGGTTACTACTAAAGTAACACATTTATTAAAAAAATTTTTATTGAAATTTGCAACAAGTGCTTCAGCATGGTTTTCGGCATTTTTGTTAGCTGCAGATATAGGTTACGCTATATATGCTTACAAGAAATCATACGATAAGAATTTTGTACATTCTTTGATGTCTGAAGAAATCGAAAAGTTTAAAAAAATGCTGAATGGATAAAGATGATTCAAGCGAACGTTGTTAAACCTATGGATGATAATAAATTTCAAATATTTTTAACTGAATTGGCAGAAAATCCAAAAGTGTATTACCAAAATTATTTCCTGATTTCGTCACAATTAACGTAAAAGTATATATTTTCAAAAATATGACACGAAAATTATTTTAAAAATGTCTCAAACGTCCCCAAAATTGTCAACTGTTTCAATACATCACAACAATGTTTAACAATATATTGCATGTCTGTGGATATATGAGGAAATCTAATCTCACTCGTATTTATAAAAGCACCTAGAAGTTCATAAGATCGATTGTGTGTCGATTACATTTCATAAAGTATCACTTCCATAGTTTGGAAAAATTAGGTTTTTATTTAAAATAAATTTTTCTTGGTATAATTTTATTTCGATGTCTTCATCTTTTAACTCTTCCATCAATAGAAATAAAAAATATGAATTAAAAATAATAATATAATTTAAAAACAATAATTATAAATTAATTGAATATTTGAATTAATTTTACTATTATTTTAATTTTATTGTTAATATAACTGTGAAAACCCATTATTTATATATTTAAGTGTCTTAAAAGGGAGCTTAAATAAATAACGTATGCATTTTTGAATCTGCACAAAAGTTCGAATAAAAATATGAAAAAACGGAGAACTATATTCTAACAAATTTTAAGTTTTATAACTTAACTAAAATTGACATTTCAATGTATAAAAGAGTTAACTCCATATCAATGAGCTTTCTTAAAACTTTTAGGCACTTTATTCATGGCTGTCGGAAAAATACATGTTTCTCTCTTTCTGAGCATAGATTTGATCCTTCTCTGAAAGCATTGAATTGTTTTTGGTCGATAGTTATTTTCGTTTTAAATTCGCCCAAAAATTGATTTGAGTGAATTTGAGGAATATTTGGTGGATTTTCTTCATTAGGAATTTAAGCGCTCCATTTCTGATAAACTATCTTTGGCTTAATGTGCTGAAGCAAGGCCAGGCCAAAGAACAAAATCTTCTGTTTGGTGGTATTTTGTGATGAAATCTAAAACTTTTGACAAGCAAAATATTCGGCAGTGAATCAGAGGTAAGGGAAACGGGGCTCATCTAACACATATTATGAAAGATAATAATGGAAAACTGCAGAAAAGGAAAAATTCAAAGATGGATCGAAATCAATCAGTGATGAACCAGTTTTGTGTAGGGATCAGTCAAGAAAAAGGAAAATTACTGATGATAATAAAGTAGAGTCAAAAGTGAAAAATGGTTAAAACAAATCGACATTCAAAGGAACCATACAATCTTTAAACAGACAAAAGTTATTTCTAATCCACCAGGCTACCTAATGCGGACGGGAATCTGAGGCCAATCAACGGTTTGTCTGTGTCACTCATAATGTCTATGACATATTTGAGATAATAACGATGAAATGGAAAGTAGAAATGTAAGTAATTGAGAAAGAAATAGAATCAAGGTAAGATCCCCTTTCAGTGGTTTCCTTTCTTTTGATCTGCATCTCTCCTAAATATTTTTTGATAGTTTGTCCAGTGAAATGAAATTTCGTGTCAAGTTCCCTATATGACTTAGCAATACTTTCAACAGTTATATTTTTTAATCTTTGAGCTGTTTTGGATCTTTAAGGAGAGTGTATCTCACACCAGCCTTTTTTCTTTCAACCCTTTCATTATTCTCTAGTCTACTGAAGACAAAACAGCTCTACGACTGAAAACCAGAGATTCAAAATGCTTGATAATGGCTAGTCTCTTCCAGTTGGTATTTCGTTCATAAAAAATCAAATTACGACCTTGTTGTTCATTTAACTTCATTATAGTTAATTTGATTTTCCAATTGAAATCAATAGTTCAATTCTATCAATATACTAACTAAAGATAAGAATTGTACTAAAATAATTCGTTAATTCAATTCTTTATTCTTATATAGAAATGTGTTCGTTTGCGCAGATTCAAAAATACATAGCTTACAAGACCTTAATGATTGGAAGGTCTTAAAATGTGCTCTTAGTGAACAAGGCAAAAATTTAATTTTCAAAATTATATTTAGAATGTGAATCGATATCAATATATTTATTCCACAAACTTAAAAATGATTATTAATGACAATAATGCACTTAATAAAATTCCAAAGTTAAATTTCAGTTTACCGTAAAGTACCGGGGATAAACCGCGGTTTATACGAAAAAAAAGTTAATAATCTAAAAATTTTGAGGTGCGCCTTATGCTTAAGTATGTGTCTTATCTAAAGAATTTAGGAAAAATTAAATACATTTAAATAACACAATTATTTTATTAAGAATACAAAATTTTAT
>JBBMKC010204877.1:0-13651 GCA_037834085.1 Bipalium vagum
ATACTAATAATCAATAATAATGAGGTATGATTTTAAAAAATAATTACGTTAAAAAGATATCCATTAAAATACTTTTATAGATAAAAATTCTTAGGTCATACTTTTATTTCATTATTAAGTAATATAATTATTCTAATAATCTAAAATCTATTGTTAATGTTTATATATGAACCAAGCATGCAAGTCTCTGACTTCAATATAAACTATAGTTGTGGTAGTTATCCTCAGAAATCAAAAACACGTAATTCCAAATCTTTTATTATAAATTCTTCACAGTGTTCAATTAGTATCAAAAAGTATCAATATTCTCTACTGATTGTTCAACGATTACTTGAAAAATTATGAAACTGGCTTGAGTATTACCGATTTAAAAATAAGCTAATAATGAATTAAGCAGAAATGAAAGTAAACAAATAAAATGAAGAAACTCAATAATATAGAGATTAAAGGTTTTCGCTGATCTATCTTAGCCATTCATATTTTCCGCTAGACACATAAATAGTTCTGGAATCGATAATGATACATTATGTCATTTGATAACTACTTTAGCTGCCACTATCTTTTAAGTATCAATTCACTGATAGTTTATAGTTTTAATCTTTGATATACAGAAACAACTTTATAACTTCAATAATAACGCTTGAAACTCTAATCGCATTTGTAACCAGCACTTTCAGTGGGCTTTCAGACCTGTCTTAATTCAATTAATATTAATACACTTAATATTAATAGACTTAATACACTCCAGCTTCCTTAAAAATGAAACGACTAAGTCGGAGAAATATATCCAAGAAGTGCATGAAATGAACCACAAGCTTTTACCTTTACCTAGTGAATAGAAGAACATTAATCATTCTGCATGACAATGCAAGACCACACATTTCAAAAATGACGGTTTACAAGTTGCATTAATTTGAATACGAAATTCTATATCATCCCCTTTATTCATCAGACCTCTCACTCACTGATATCATTTTTTCAAACATCTGAGCTCTTTCATTCTAGAAAAAAACTTCAAGAATCAGAAAGATATTAAAAGTGCCTTCAACGATTTCGTCACCTCAAGAAAACCAGACTTTTTTTAACAGAAATAAACAAACTTGTATCACGATGAGAAAAGTGTGTTCAATCAAATGGTTGTTATTTTAATTAATAGCATTTTGTTATGCTTGTCTTATTGTTTAAAAGTTAAATGTCGAAAACGGAAATTTCTTTTACACCAACCTAATAATTTTCGGACACAACGTCATTCATCCTACATCAAGTTTCCTGAATGACGTTATGCTATTACATCAGATACCATAGATGAATTCAAACTGGTAAATTGCTTGAGCGCTATTTTCGTCATAGGTCGCTAAATAAAATTAATTATTAATCAAAATCTAATTAATTAAATATTTTAATATAGTTTACTATTACAATTATAATAATAATTATTATTATTGTTATTATTATTATTATTAATCGGGTAATTAATTCAGAAATACTATTAGTTAAAGAGATTAAATTAGTATAGATTGAAACTCTAAAAAGATTAAAACTGAAATGACTACGTGATTTTCAAGAAGAATTTACTTAGTGTGTTGGGTCAATTTGAAACAACTTAAAAGGAAATCGATGAGAATCAAGTTATAAAATTTCATATTATTGTTTAATTTTATTTTTAAGCTTTACTGAATTATCCAATAGAAACGATTTCTTATCCGATGGTCTCTTCTTTTGATTTAGTGAAAAGATTATTCTTTACTTATAATTAAAGATGCTATAATTATTTTTAATTTAATTTATGAATAATTTATGCACAATAAAATTATTAAACAATTTTACTATTCACACATTCAGCTGAATAATTATAATTTTAAAAATATTTAACGTTAACTAACAAAAAAGATAATAATACCTGTCAAATTAATTTTGACATTTCAATTAATGCCGTTAGAGCAACTATTCAAACCTTCTTATTTTTAATTTTATAAAGACGTTTTAGAAAGACAATGAAATCTGAAAATTACTTTCAATTTTGACGTCTGTCTAGATTATAATATCATTAAAGACTAGATGTATTCACAATGATGTTTAAGTTTTCAATTATTGTAAAATACAATTTCTCTAATTTTAATAATTATCAAATTAAATAAATACTGTAATAATTTAATTAATTTTAATGTAATTCAGTTTTGAATTTTCTCAACTACTTTTATTTTACTCCTTATATTTTAGAATCATTTACTCATTAATTTTTTATTAATACATTTTACAACTTTTATTTATTTTAAATCTCTTATAATTTAACTTTCTTAAGAATTATTAATATTTTAATTATACGAAAAATAAATGTATTAGGGTGGCAGTCCATAAATCTTAATATTTATTTAATTTTATTAACATAAATTAATTATAAATTGTAATTAACTAATTATTGATTTAATTAAATTCTATTGTTATATTTAAGATATATTTAAGACAAAAAATTTATTCTATTCTATTTTATTTTTATTTATTATAATTATTTTAATTTTAATTTATATTATTATTATATATTTATGATTTAGTATAAAAATTCCCATGGTCCACTAAATTCTTTTTCAAATATGATACCATTTCTATTATTTTCAAATTCAGAATAAAAATTATATATAAAATATGAAAAAATATCTTACTTATTTACGTTATTTCACAAAAATTTGATTTAAGTCACAAGATGAAGATTTATGAAAGAGTTAATTTTTAAATATAAATAAAAAGAAAAACAGATGCCTCGAGCTTTAATTTCATACACAAGAATTTCATATCAAAATTTCATTAAAAAATAAAAAAAAATTTTAATTTATTGAATTTTTTCGACAATTCATTTTTTATTGCCTCAATCTTATGCGCTCAGTGACAGAAATAATTTCGATAAATTTAAATTAATAATCAATAGATATTATTATTTATTTTACAGATATTTTTATCTATGAAAAACTATTACAATAAATAAATAAAAACACGTGAGTATTAACATCTATTAGCTTATAATCCATAATGATACGTTTTGTAATAGTATATTTTCCAGGTAAATTTACTTGTAATCTTCTTATTCAAACAAATATAATCAAACCATGGGAATGAATTTAAATAATATATTTATATTTCTTTAGACGTTATTCTCTACAACCATCCTTATACCATCCTCATAAACATATCCTACAGTTCAAAAGAAATTCATTTAAATCCAGCATACTACAAAAGAAAAGAAACAAACAATTATCTCAATCTCTTTTTAAAGTCTTTTGTGTCCATCAAATTACTTAATACTTGCACAGAACACGCAAAATATAAGCATCAATTTTACAGCTAAGTTTCTACTATTGACAACCAATTAATCTGACAATCCCATGATGATACCAGTTAAATCTGACAACCCCGTCACATAACCATTTAAATCTCACAACACCAGGGTTGTCATATTTAATTCGTCCAAATTTAATTTTACTTATAAATATTATAAAAATTATATTATTGAAATATATTAGGTTGTAAAGAAATTAATGGGGGGTTTTATAACTTCAATTTTGCATTTTGAATTGTAAAATGAAATTTCGTACAATTAATGTAAATTTGTTCATGTCTTAAAGAGAATTTTTTTAAAAATGTAAGTCAACAAAAAAGTTAATAAAAGGAAAAATTATCTAAATTTTTAGGCATTTGAAAAGAAGATGAAGGTTATCCAAATTTGAGCAGTGTTCCTTTATAAATACAAAATGGATGGTAATGCTGCACAAACCGCTCCAAATCTGAACAGCATATTTAGAGAAGGTACCACTAGTAAACGTAGCGCTTAACGCTAGTTTCAGAGATTTAAGGATGGAGATGAAGAAAATCAAGATAAAGACGGTCGTGGATGAAAATCATCCACCTCCAGTGACAATTTGAAGACACTGTTGAGACTGATACGCTTACAACTGTTCGAGAGCTTAGCTGTGTGATAGGCGTTTTTTCAACCAAGTCAAAGAAACTCGACAGACGGGTTCCAAACTGTTTTTTGAATTGAAATGCATAAATTATTTAGCTTTGATTCTTCTTAAATATTTGTAATCTTGTTTTTAAATCATAAATAAAATGAAAATCATAATAATTTATATTGATAAATTTTAACTCATTATTTATATTATATTTAATTTTATTTATTTTAATTATTACTATCAAGTAAAATAATTATTTTTAAATATTAATAAACTTAATAGCATAATATTCAACACAGGCTTTTAGCTATGTCAATCTAAGATGAGTTAGAGATGTATTAGAACAGAATTGAATTATTATTAGAACTGAATATTAATTAATTTAATGAGAAGCTTAAATAAAATTTCAATGATATTGAAGACTAATTTATTTAACTAAAGTTGATTGTAAATATTTAGATAATTTAGACTTCAGATATGACAATCTGTCAAAAATGAGGATTGGAAGGTAAACAAACTTGAATAAAAAGTCAGGAAAAACGAAAATGATAAACTTTTTAGGAAAATTGGATTATATTACTTTTCAATGTTTAATTTGATAAGATAATCATATTTCTTGTCATCATTGTATATATTTCAATTTCATTTTACTAAATGCACCTTTTACACCTTAATCATTTAGAAAATAAAGCAATATATTCTAATGAACAGGTGATGACAAAATTTTAAGACAAACTTTGATGTTTCATCATTTCTTAAATATCAAATAATATTATAATAATTTTAATATAATAATTGTTTTAATATAAAATACTGCTTGTTTATATAACCTAAATAACAAGTAATATTTAAGTTTAAATTATATTATCATTATTTAAGAAAGACTAAAGTCAAGAAACTTGAAGAAATGATGGTTAATTTCTATAAGATAAATATTTCAAAAGGCAAAGATTTTGTTGTTTACCATTTAATGATTGTTATATATCCAAAGCTACTACTTATAGGAAAATAGAAAAGTTGGTAGTAGTAAAAAACCTAAAATAAAAACATTTAAAAGATTGATAGACCTTTTGAAAGCAAACATGTGTTTTCAACTCAGTGCAGCAAGAAAATTCAAATGTAACCAGAGCCATATTTATAAGATTATTACTTTATATGGAAAAAGTTTGAAAAGATGCCGAATGAGTTCATACACAAGATTTATCGATAGTTGAAAAAACATCGGACAGAAATATTTCATTTTTAGTTTCATTTTGTCGCCCAGTCCTGGAAGGTGTGCACAATGCCCAGTCTGCTTGATGCAAAGGATAAGATTCTTTCAAGGTTTGGAATTTATGATTGCCTACCAAATTTAGTTTGTCATACTCTTTGGACAGCAGTAGGTTATGTACCATTAAAAAAATATAATTCCATAATTGTCGCACTACCTTTTATGGATCAACGGTATGACATCCTGAAAATTCAAAAATTGCTAAATTTAATTAGTAAAAAAATTATATGTAAATTACCTTTTAAGATAGATTTATTATATTTTTTAAAAATATTATAAAAATGAAGCTAGATAAAAAAAATCAACATTTATTTTATGATACGCTTTTTCATCATTTAATACTGTTTTTAAATTCGCAATTATTTTTATGTTCTGCCTTTTCTGTCGCCTTATGTTTCTCGACTTATATTTGGTTAGCATTGTCTTGTTTTTTCGCCCTTCATCGGCTAGTATAGGCATTGTATTCTTGATTTCTTTATCGCCAATCAACAGCAGCAGGGGTGCGTTAAAAAACAATAAAAAAATTACCTGATTTCGGCAATCTTCAGCTACATTTCCCGTTCACTTATTATACACAAGAAAAAAAACCTTACAGTAAAATAAAGAAAACAAAACTTATCTGAGTCTAGAGGGTATATTTCCCAATTACGCATTTAATTCTTATAATTCCCAATATATGGTTTATTATGTTATTTTATATAATAATAATGATATTACTTAGTATAATATATTATGATAAGAGATATAAAAATACTTTTAAATAATAAGATTATCGCCCTCCACCTGTATGCTTAGAGGACGATATTTTAGTGCTAAATTTGTTTCCGTGATTTAATCAAGAAGAACCAATGCGCTGCAGTATTGTTCTTCAAGATTTTATTGGATGAAACACTCATTGAGGAACAACACAAAACCCTACCTTGGCCCACGTGACTCATCCACCAGTTGAAGTAATGCAAATCCAGCCCTTGGTGAAGAGTCATTGCGGTCTCATCTATACTCTTATTTCCGAAAAAATAACTCGTTGACTCACCGTTAGTCAACTTCATTGTTATTTTTAGCTGTACCTTCTCTTCAAAAAGAAGATATTCACATTATTTACTTCTGGATCGGAAGGCCTCCGCGGAAACCCATACCTTAGTCCACCATGTGCTCTGTGCATAGAAATCACTTTTGATGTTATCGCTGAACCATCCCAATGCAATAATTAAGTCAACCAAAGTTTCCATACGGAAGCTTTTCCTTACATTTTGTAGTAAGGTTAAGAGTGACCTACAATGCCGTCATTGTTTATCAAAAATCGCAGTTCCTGCACCACACTGCAAATTTGGTATTCTTCGTATGCAGGAACTATACCGAAACCCCCAAGTGCAGTAGCGATGTGAAAATATGAGATGTTTGCACTTGTGATCAATGTCGTGTCGGTGATTGACCTCAGTGTCTTTCTGACAAGCTCAACAAATCCCTCCCCAAATTTCCTACTTGGACCCATCCCATTAAGCGCTTATTAAGGATCAAAGTATATATTCTATACGATATATCTATAATAGCTTTAGCCCGCCAAGAGGACACCAGGTGGGATTCCGAATCTTTCCTTGGTTTAGGGATCAGTTTTGTTCTAAAGGATTTCCACTGATCGGGAATTTTTCGAAAACGGGATATATAATTAAAAAATTCCCTATGAAATATATAATCTGGATCGATTATTATTATTATTTTTTTTTTTTATTTTATTTTTTTTTATTATTATTGCTATTTATTACTTAATTACTGTTACTAGATTTATTTAGTTTATTATTATTATTGATTTTTGCTATTTTCATTTTTAATTTATTAATTAATAACGAATAGTTCAGTACCTCATTTTTGAATTTTGAGTCTGTATTATTTTATATTTGAATTTTAGTTTGAAAGAGACGAGTCTATTGATCGGAGTACCGAAAATTTTCGATCGCTGATGAAGATATGAATTATTCAACTGGAGGTAGGGGAGAAGGAGAAAGATAAAGATTGAAGATAGGATGATTGAAGTTAGAGTAAAAAATTGAGTTTATTATTATGAGGAATCACAGATTTTACATAGGATATGGATGATGAGGAATCGGATATGGAGAAATGAGGAGAAACCAGGATATAACTTATAGTTAAAATTCAAGTTTATGTAGAAATATATGTAAAATGGAGCACATAGATAATAACAAAAGTCATTATATAGAATCATAACAAGATAACATTCTAATCTAAAAATCTTTTCGGCTTACTTTAAAAACTCCTGTATTTATTTGAATTTATAATGATAGTAAAATGACTACAGAAAAATTGTAATTTGAGGTTTTATCCGTTATTTCTGAAAAGGAAAATTTTTTGAGATATTGTAGTATAACGTGTCGTTTTCTATAACACAGTCTCAGATCAGTTCAAAAACTTTTACACTCAGATACAAGTCTCGAAGATAAGTCCACAATAAAGACTTTACTATAATAAATGAAGGGGTTGAACACAACCAATTAATTAATCATCCACACGTGATTTATCTACGATGATTAAAATATTCATTGAATATAATAGCTATTCCTTTTTAAAAATAACTACTTAAAATATTTAATAGCTATACCTTTATACTGTCCTTATTTTAAAAACCCAGTGCAAATGATAATGAAAATAATAAACTTAAAGTATTTTTTAATTTCATATTCTCAAAAATATTTAATGTTAGATGTTAGGAATTGTTGAAATATATGTTAGATGGTTTTCATTTTATAGAAACTGTTATTTTATTGATTTTCACTATGATTGAAAATTATTTTAATATCAATGTTTCTTCTTTTTCTTTTTCTTCTATTTAATCAAAAGGCTTTGGGGTTGTAACTCTAATTATATAACCAATAACTTTAGAAAAACCCTCAACTGTCCCTTGGGATTCAGTTTCTTCAAAATTTAGAAACTGGACTATGATTTGATACTAATGTCATTTGGGAATTTTAAACCTCTCGTTTCATTCATTATCCCTTTCCTGAATTGTTCACAGATTTTGTCTGAATGAATATATCAACATAGAATATATTAATGACAATATTATCAAAATATTATTTCACTGGAAATTTAATGTTTTATAAGCGTTTCTTTAATATTCGAAAACACATACTATATTGACATTTTTAAAAATGTAACATTAAATTAAATAGATTAAATTAATATATTAAAATAGCACAGATGGTGCTATTTATTCTAAATATTAACCAAAAATATCAATGAATATAATAGAAAGAAATAGTCACATAAAGACTTATGTATATCTGTACTATTCAGAATTCTTTATACACAAAATTAAGATCGCGAAACCTTTTTGAAGAAATTATATTAATCTTCAAAACATCAATAGCAAAGTTACTGGCTATAAATCGTGTATGTAATAAGTGGTGCTAGATATTTTTTTATTTTTATAAGAGCTCTACGAACATTTATCTTTTTTAACAAATATTTTTCCCTGCTATAATTGATTGGAAATTGTTTATTGAGTTATTCCAAGATTTTCAGCAAGTTCCGCTTGCATTTGTGATGATTATAACTACCAAAGCTTAAGGATAGGTAGATTTGACCTTAGGAGGAGCCCGATATGTTCATGATTGTTCACATCTGAAGTTCGTACTCAAAATCTGCGAAACCGAAATTCACAAGTACTTTTGGAAACAACATCATCTTTAAGTACCAAAATATCAAAGCTTAGGAAGCTGTAGTCATCGTTATTTATTATGATTTCCTCCAAAGGTTTCACAAGCTTATGAATGCCACAGCGATATAAATTTGCAGTCCTGAATTCAAAAAGTTATCCAACCTGGTTCCCAAACAATTCTCGTTGTAAATAGAAATGCATTGTAAATTGATAGAAAAAAAACAAATGAAAATCTGAGGGTGTCAAGTTCGGAGAATAGCAGGATGGGGTAGCACTTTCTAAACAAGATTTTGAATCACAATTTTTGTAAAATTTGATCTACGGGGGTTTGCATTGTCATGCTGAAGAAGAATGTAGTTCTTGCGATTTGCTCGTTTTTGTTGAATTACGTCATTGTGTTAAATAAGTTGCTGACTGTAGACTTCCTTGTTGACTGTCAGATTATGGAGAAGAAACTCAAATTCTCTTTACTCAAAAAATGTTTGTGATGGTCAGCTACAATCGAGTAATGACAGTTCAACTCCAATAATAATTTTCTCTTTGTTTATCTTCACTAAACAAATGGGGCGACCAGCATTGGTAGGTTCTTTAACACTAATAACGTGAAAAACACTTTTGAGTTTTACTTTACCGATATTAAATGAACCACATACTGAAAATATGATGAAATCTCGATTTCACAAGAAAAGTAAAATGTGTAGATAGCGTTAATTCTCATCATTTTGAAAGGCTGCTAATCACCAATTATTAAAACAAATAAAATAACTAAATAGCTGCATCATACAGAACGAAGTATTCTCTTAATTAGTTGTTAAACATTTGCCAAAATATTAATTTATATTTGGGCAATTTTAAAATTTAATAAACCTCACGAAATTAAGAGACAACTCAATAGGTTAATAAAAAGATCGATAAAATTCTTAAAATAAAATTTTTACAAAAATTATTTGTCAAGAATACATTGTTTAAAAAAAGCATTAAAAATTATTTTTACACCTAATAATAAAAAAGTGCTAATTTTATTTCTCTTATCACTTTATTAAAATTGCTTATTCAAGTATTAAGAAAACACACAAGTTAGTCTTAAAAATATAAATTGAAAGTTTTCGAAATCAGTTTTTATTTTACTTTGAAGAAATGATGTAAGTCTTAATTCTTTGTCATTAAAATAAATTAATTATTTATTAAAAAAATAATTGTTTTTCTTCTTTAAAATCAGATGGATTGTTTTATCTAAATGGACATAAAGATAAAAAATACTAAATTTTTTTGACTGACAAAAAATAATATAGTTTGTCTATTAGGGCTATATCTAGGGTAATTTAAAAATGGCATTTATTATTAAAAAGTAACATTTAAAAAATTTAAAAAGTAACTATTACACAACAAACTTTATTCATCAAATACATTATAATATTGTGAGAAATAGTGATAAATATTATCGCTTTTAAAATTTCTTTTCTTAGTTAGTTAGTTTTCCTAAATTATAAAAACTTTTCTCTACCACAATACTTGTAGGAATACTTATTTAAACAAGTAAGAACTAGTTCATTGTCAACGGAAAGATTGACCACCTGTATTACATTTAACACAAATATGTTACTAGGATTATTAATAGTGTCAGATAATATATTTACATATATCCTAATTTTTTAAGGATTACTAAATTTGTATAAGGGAATATTATCATTTGTCAGTGCTTTGACAACAACATCAACATATTGGTCATATTGTCATAAATGTTTTTTCACATTTTTTAGAATTTACTGAATCGAAATTTTTTTCAATAAATTTATGATGTTTCTCACTTTTCCGATGAGCATCTACATAACATTTTTTTTGTGATTCACGATACAGTCATAAATTTTGCAATATAGCTTATTTTGTGAATGATATAAAATTCTTCACTGCAGGTATTACAATAATAATTAATTATTTCCTTATCGCTTTTCTTTTGTCATTTTTATAAATATTAAGTATTTTTAAAATATAAAATGGCATAACGCTTGTCCTAGTTATATCATAGAACTCAAGTATTTATTTGTCTTATTAGTATATATATTTGTATTATAATATGATATATATTTAGGATATACATTCTTATTTTTACTATAAATTTCAATAACATTTATGTACATAGTTATATAATATATATGTTTTAATTTTTAAAAAATTTGGTAACTGAAATTGGAAATCACAATCTATTATTTAATTGCTGCAGTTGCTGGAGCATCTCATAACTTTGTTCACAAAGTGATGCGAAAGAACATTGGTCTTTATCCTTACAAACTACAATATCACCAGATGTTGTATGAAGAGGATTTTGCAAACAGAGCAGATTTTTTCAAACACATACTACAGATACATGCCAAATGTAACCATTTTCTCGAATTTTTGGTAAAGTTAGACGAAGCTACGTTTCAAGTAAATGGTCAAGTAAACCGAAACAATTGGTGAATTTGGGCTTGCAAAAACCGGAGGCTATCCTTCATAAAGCATATTCTCTCTTAAGGTTAACGTATGAGTAGGCCTAGGAATGCATGGTCTTTTAGGCCCATTTTTCTTTGATGAAAAACTTAATGGATCCAATTATCTGGCCATGCTCAGCAACAATCTGGTGCCAATTCTTAAAAGCAAATGTGGTCTTTGTAAAATTTATTTTTGCAGAATGGAGCATCATTAGGCCAAAGCAGTCCGAAATTGTTTAGATAAGGAATCCCACTCTCACTGGATTGGTCGTATGGGACCTATTTCATGCTCCCCCGCATTCCCCAGCGTTAAGTCTCTTGACCTTTTCTTATTCGAAAGCGACCATCAACTCTAAAGAGGAACGCATGATCCAGACCCAATATACCAGTCACTAGTTCTACCATCATCTATCCGTGGTTTATCGCATCGTATAAGAAACAACATAATTATTAGAAATTATTTACTTTTATCAAATTTATTTTTGCCTTATTCATTTCGCTATTATAATTGTTGGCGTCACTCTTATCTATCTCACCTGACCTTTGCTGAGGTTGCTGTGAACCTATCTAAAGAGCTTGTTATCTCACCCTCTAACGAAAACACAAAAGCAACACTATAAAGCCTTATTATATTAAATGAAGGTAACACCATTTCTATTAATTACAACAAACAAACTGCAACAATCACACTAAATCACCAAACTGCTCAGGCAGTCTCAACACAATAAACAAACTCCTTAATTAAAAAGCTGTGCCAGGGAAAACCCTGGTCAGCAAAATAAAATCACTAATAAAAAATATCTTTATTTTTTGCAATTTTCTAGGTGAAAAATTATGAATTTTTGCTGGCTTATATACTATTTTTCTGTTCGTTTATTGTCTCTGATTGACCAGTTAAGCTGTCAACCATGACGTACTTTCTAAATTTAATTATTACTAAAAATAAAATAAAGTTCTAAAAATTTTGGAAATAATAATTTTAAAAATACATGCTACTGATTAAAAATCAGTAGTTGATTCTAAAATAATATTTATATTTTATTTAATTAATTTTAAATTAATAATTAATATAATTTTAAATTAGCCAGCGTATTATTAAAATTTTATTTTTCGCCAAAATTTTATTTACAGAAACTTATAAGATGGGAGTCGAACCTCAACATAAGATCATAAAGAATTACGGTAATTTTTGAAGAATTAATTTAAAAGTTTTAAGCTATAAACAAAAATGTACTTGATATTTTAATTTATTTTTATATTATCTAAAATAATGGAAATTAAAATTTACATTAGAACACTATTTAAAATATGGTCGATCACTTAAATAAACATTTTTTCAACAATATACAACATAGTTTTAGTGACATTCATAAAAGATAGTTGATTTCTTCTGATAATTTCATGAATTTTTAATAATAATAATAATAATAATATAATGAACAAGATTCTGTTAATATTTAATATAATACTTTTCATCAAAATAATATAATTATTAATAATTCATTATTTTGGTTATTATTCATTAATTTAAAGTGTGTGCGTTCATTATACTTCCTTAATATTTGATGTTTATAAAAAATTTATTACTTATTATATTAATTCTAAAGTTCAAAGACATTTCTTTTGCAGAAATATAATGAATATTTTTCAAAAGAATATTTTTGTTCATTTTCTTATCATTTGTTGTAGTAAGATTCATTATGCTCAAAAAACTAAATGGTCTTTCTAATTAAGAAAAAAGCTTTTAAAACCATTTATATATTATCATGTTAATTAAAGTTTTTAAATATTTTAGTTACATTTTTTAAATTTATTACACAATATGTATTTTTTAATTAAATATACAGAAATAAATATTTATTCATCAATAATTTCGTTTTATCTTTTCAGAAGTTTACTTAATTTAATGGAAAATCTTATTAATTAAATTTTTTTTGGTTTTAAATAGATAATTAAAGCAAAAATTTCTTTGATTAAATATTTTTAAAACATTTCATTTATGTCAATACTTTTCACTTTTAGAAAAAATTAATTTTCATTATGCTTTTTAAATATTATATAAAATCAGAATTATCTTTCTTAATATATTATTTTAATATATACATACATACATAAGAAATATATTTTATATTGGGTTGTGGAATAAGTTCTGCATAATTTTTAAATAATAAAGTTTATACAAAATTTTCTCAAATAATTATTAATACAAAGTTGTTTAGATAATATTATTATATAGTTGGAGGTATTTGAAATTTATTGCAAAAAAATTATTGATTAATCATAATTTTTAAGATGG
>JBBMKC010204888.1:0-13650 GCA_037834085.1 Bipalium vagum
TATTATTATTATTATTATTATTATTATTATTATTATTATTATTATTATTATTATTATTATTTTATTTTATTTATTTTTAAAAAATTTTTTTTTTATTATTATTTCGTATTATTACCATCGGATTTTGTGCCTTAGGCCAATTTAACAAAAGTAAGGAAACCAAAAATCAAATAGTGATATCAGTGGTACAATTAAAATCAAAAACCAAGGTGATGAGACAGCTGAAAAAATGAAGGTATCCGACGTGCATCCATGTCTCGAAACTATTGCGAATGTGTACAACAAATTTTTGAAACACTGAACTGTTCATTATTTGTCAAGGAGTCGTTGACCAAATATTGATGTGACCAAGGAAATTATGGAAATTGCTAGTGATCATAAAATACACTCTTATCGTGAAAGATCGAATAACCTGAGAATTACAAACAGTTTTTAAGTAAATACTTTATTTACAAAATTTTTTAATACAGATTACATTAATCATCAAAATATATTATCATGCTGTAGGAGTGCACTACCGCGATTCAACAATGCTGGGTAACGAGTGCTCATGAACTCACTGTGGTTGTTCAGCATAAAAGTTACCATTGATAGCTCGACCATATGTACAAGTTCCCAGTGAACAGTCCACTCGTAATTCCACCAAACGAACAACACCACTTTCCTTTCGAAGCGATCTGGTGAAACTATTTGCTGAAATGGCTGGCCAGGCAGAAGCCACAGCTAACCTCTACTAGAATTACGGAAAACCCACTTTTCATGTGTAATAATTTGCATTCAAAAGCGATTGTCTTTGGGATTCTTGAGTAATTCGCGGCAAAGATCAACTCGACGCTTGGGTTGATTATCTGTTAATTCATGGGGAACTCGGAGTGGATTTTTATTTACAAAACCCATGTTATGCAGATGATGAACGATGGTGCTTTGAGAATGCTTGAGCTTCTCTGAGAGCCTTCGGGTGCCTGTACTGGGCTGCTGCTCTAGAGGGCACAAGACTCTTCCTTGTTCACCACCGATGGTCGATCTGAACGTTCCTGATCTTCAAGACCGGTATCTCATACTGTTCATGCGATGAAACCACCCATGAACAGTATTTTCCTTTAGACATCTTTGGCTTCCATGTCGCAGCTGCGGATGATTGACCTTTTTTTCCAATAATGATGTAATAGGATTCGAATTACTGCTTTTTTTCTTCAATCATTTTAACTGTAAAAATAAGTGAAAGGAAAATCCAAAGGGATATGGAAAAATCAAACATATCCAACAAGTAATTCATCATTTATTATATTTGAATAATATTAATAACATTACATTTTCCTAATTTATTAATTTTGAGTTTCTAAGCCCTGATTAAGTACAAATAATTTTCTGAGCAATTAATCACATATTGAATAGGCTTATTAACACAGATACTTTTTATTATATGGGGATAACTAGACTTATATTGTTACAATAGTGGCATTGTTTGGCAATCGTTATTATTTAAAATTATTTTAAAAATAAGAAGGAAATAATATTAAAATTAAATTTTTTATTAAGATATTTAAACTATTTTATAAAATTAAATTTTTAAAAATTAAAGATACAGTAAAACCTTCGAAAAAGTTTTAATAATATTTAATTTATTTTCCAAATTTAGTGTTTTATTGAAATTATAAAATTGTTTAACTCCATCAAATACAATTTATAAATTTACCACTTATTCAAGCTACTATTCTGCATTACATGATGACAAAAATGAAGTTTCATCCTACTCTTGATGGAAAGACAATTTCCAAATTAGGTTTGCTAAATTATGATGTTAAAAATTTACACCCAATTGAGCTTTATGGTATTGATCACAGCGATTATTGGCATGGACTTTTACTAGTATAATTACTGCCTTTTATTTTCAATATTAAGTATTTTTATAGGATTATTGGCATTACAGTATTTATTTATCTGTACTTTATGTGGTTTTTATTTATGCTGGAAAAATGTACATGAGCACTAGACCTGCATTTAATCTTCGAATATCAATGACTATTTGGAGTTTTGTTCTTGCAGTCATAAGCATTATTGGAACCTACAGATCTGCGAACGTCTTATTAGCAACAATAAGGGATTACGGATTTATGTATTCTGTCTGTCATCCCCATTTCTATTATAACTCCAATGCTCTGTGGGGTTTTATTTTTATTATTTCTAAACCCATTGAATTAGGTGATACAGCATTTATTGTATTACGAAAGCAGCCTTTAATTTTTTTACATTGGTATCATCACATTACAGTTATGATATATGTTTTCCTTAGTTTCTATGAGCATTCTGCTCCGGGGCATTATTTTTATGTAATAAATTATGGAGTGCACGCCATCATGTATACTTACTATACCCTGAAAGCCTTGCGAATTCGTATGCCCAAATGGATGCCAATTACTGTGACGTCTATTCAACTATCGCAAATGATTATTGGTAGCTTTATTTTATCATATGTTTACATTCTGAAGGCTCGTAATTCCACATGCCAAATTACAGACCGGTTGCTTTATTTAGGATTGATTATGTATTTGAGCTACTTTTTGTTATTTGCACATTATTTCTACAATGCCTATTTTAAAGGAAAATATTGGAGTCGAACTCATAAGGAAAATAAATCGAAGGTTGCGATTACTGAATCTAACGGACATATCGGAACGAACCATTCCAATGGAGTAATTTCCAATGGGAAAAAGCATATATGAATGAACAATTAGTTTTCTTTGGTGTTTTGTAACCTTGTTTTGTATAAGCATTTTATTGAGGATTGATGCATTATATTTGAAATATATTAAAATAAAATGCTTCTATCGATACTCACATTTATTTTAGGACCATTTAATTATATTTTAATGGGTTTTTTAAAATAATAGATAATGGTCAAAATTTTATTAATATAAAATTTGTGGGTTTGAGCTATCGTGATATTATGTATTTTTGAAAAGTTTCTGATTTATATCACAATTTTCTGTTGACTTACAAGAACAATACTTAACAGTATTGATTCGTGGATAATTTAGATTTAATACCTCCATAAAATCACCATGTTCTAATGGTGAATGAAGTTAAATGTTGTCTTTACTCTGAAATCCATAAAACAGGATTCCAGGTTAATACCTGAGAAAATAATTTATAGTATTTACAAGAGAGTCTCAGAAATCATTAATTTTTGACAGCTTAATAAAAATGGTTGTTGAATGAATCTGTTTTCAGGACAGTCGACTGTAAATAAATCTTTTATCAGAACGGGTATAATTTAACAGTTGAATTTCCAATGTTGAAAAAATGAAGTAAATATTTATGTTATTATTATTATTATTATTTGGTGGGAAATTGGAAATCATTGTTTTCTTTTACTGAAGGGAAATTATTTGATAGTTTTACGGATAATATTGCTAATAATAAAATCCTGATATATGAGCTTCGGAAACTTGTAAAAAGATTTTCCAAAGATTGATTAGGTTAAAGTAATCGATATATTTTCCCAGAGAATTTTTACACCTGTTATTGAAAACATATTTTAACACTTCAAACAAATTCTGAGCTCCGTAAATAACATTATCAATCTTATCATTTAATTATTTTTCTAGCGGTTTTGCATAAGTTTATTTATTTATTTTTTAACAATTTAGAATTTTTTATTAATGGCAATTTTTTGAGGATTTTATCGAATAAATATTTTTTTGAACTTTGGACACATATGCGCCCATTGATGACGTCATTATATTTTTATTTTCTCTAAATATAATTATATTATTTTTAACCATCACCATATGTGAAAATTGACAATTTTCTGTCCAGAAAAAAACGTTTTAAAGCTAATTTGTTTAGAGTTCAAGTAATCGATAAATTATAAGCTCAATTTGCATCAATTTTATGTCACGCCTAACAATTATCTATTATTATATTAAACAAATATTATAATTATGAAATGATGTCCAAGTGATGACAGACCATTTACTTTTATTCTTTAGAGACTTGTACATTTTGAAATATCACAATTCTTTGGCAAGAACCGCTTTCGTAAAGGGAAAATCAAAATAGAATAGAATATGATACCTCCAATTACGACTTTAATTTTATGCATAATTCTTTAATTTCATTTCTCACTTTCTCATTTAATAAAAGAACTTTTGTTTATAATTAATTTTATCGAAAAAAATCGAAGCAGAACTTGAATTCTTCTGTCTTCGCTTTAATCAATGAAAAATGTATTCATTGAGTTTGCCTTGTGTCAGAATTCGGGTGAAAGGTAACGATGTGAATCTGTAACATTTCCTCTACATTAGTTTTATTGACAATTATGGAACCCCCGACATTTTCCTGTTCCAAAATGTCTGTCATTTACTTTTCAATTACTTTTTGTTTGAATATGTTTTATTAAATCAATAAATTCTTGGAGAAATTTTGAATTTTTTTCAATCTTGATTTTATCCAAAAACTTTTAAAAATATTTTAGGTAAGAATATATTTCCAAAAACAAAAGACAGCCAAAAACTTGAGAAAATTTGTAGACTAATTATTTATTTTAGATTCTAAAATTTCTTATATGACATTGTACACTTGACACAAATTATAACGATTCTTTTTTTAAAAAAGAAATATCGATTTTTCTAATCATTATTGATTGTTAATTTTATAAGATATTTTTCTCTTACTAAACGATTGAATATGCTTCACAACCAATCTGTGCTTTAGTCTATGTCATAGTTTAAGTAAACTAAACATTGGTAAATATTGATACACGTACTACGCGTTTTCTAGTAAAGATATTTTGTTTTAATTAAATATTCAAAATTAAATATTTTATATATATATAATATGATATAAATAATCGATTTTTATTTCAATACAAAAGAATTTGTAACAATAAAACAATCCCATAAATTCAATTGTCTAAACTATTATGTTTTTAAACAGCATAAAACAAATGGTTTCATTATACCAGCCTACAGTGTTTCTCTATTTTCGTACCAAAAGTTTTCTCTAAAACAGATGTAGCAAAATGTTTGTAACCTGACCTTTTCAATTCTTATGGCTATAGGCCAGCTAGTCTTCTCGGTTTTGTTAATGTAATTCAAATTGACTTGCTCTATTGGCAAGATTATGTAATAATATATTCTTTGTACACCATCTTTTGACTATGACTGACTTCAGCCTATTTGTCAAAAAAACCTCACCAAAATGATTATTGATTATCATAATCATTTGAATTTTAATTATTTTTTTTCTCGAAAACCATTATTGATTTTATATTTTTATACGAGCTTCACTGTTAATAATATTATTTTTTATGTTAGTCATTTATATTTTTACCATTTATGAACTGACAAGTTTTGAGAAAGCCGAAAATAAAATAATTTTTCATTTTGCTTAATGTTACCAGAAACCAATGGTAGAATTTGCTGAGCGTGGACTATAAAATAATCAATGGTGGTTGCTAGTCAAATATATTAAAAATATTTAATAACAATTACTGTTGTATACTTTCGTAAATTGTTGTCCGATTAAACTTGTTATCAATTGTGAATATTTCGTCAAGAATTATTCATTTGTTCATGGTTCATAGTTTAGTAATTAATGAAAATATTTTGACAGAAATATTATAAAATAATTGGCGAATTCTTTTTTATTTATTTAAAGATTCGTCGTATAATGAGATCAAGATAATGTAACAAATAATATAATAAGAATTTTATATATAATGAAAACATCATTGGAATGATAGGTCAACATTAATCTTCACCAATCTCTCATTTATAGGTTAAATTAATATAATAATAATAATAATAATAATTAGTGATTAAAATTAATTGATTAAATTAAAATTAAAAAAATATTTTTTTATTAATTTAAAATTTTAATCGATAATTTTTAAACAATGCTTTTAAAAAAACAAATATGAATTGTACAGAAAATAATCACGTACTTTGATATACTGATAGCAACAATTAACTGCTAACTGAAGATGTTACTTCTCAATTTGTATCTATTTTTTAGTATCTGCTGTTGTTAAGTGAATACATATATCTCATTTCTCTTTTCAAGAGCTTTGAGAAGAAGTGACCAACATATAAGATTATCTTTAATGGTAAATGAAAAATTATAATCAAATACATTCTTTCCACAGTTTTCTTTATTCAAATTAAATTAAATGTATAATCCATTTCTTATATGATTTGGAGATTTAATACCGCCCATTGTCATCTATTTTTTTTCGTTGTTATTATATATTCTTGAGCTTTCTATTTACTGGCATTGTCACTTATATTTTTAGCGTGATCTATAAATAATGAGTAAAACTAATCACAATGATTATTATGAATCAAAATAATTTCAATAACCCTTACTATATGAATGACTCAAAATAACCAAAATAAATCTTTATTGATCTAACACAAGGTGATTACAAAAACAAACAACTAAAACTCCATTAACAATTCACACGGAAATAATATTCGAAGACTGTATCAAACAAACAATAATCAGGATAATAGAACTGCTGAAATGTCAATATGGAAAATAATTGAGATAATAATTTAAACAAGCACAATTACAGTCAATATCAAGGCAAGTAAGTAATTGTTTGAAAGTCAAATAATGATCAATTGTCAAAGTAATATTAAAATTAATTAAGAAAAATACAATTAACAAAGAAAAGATCACTCACCTAACGCTTGCGATAAGTCCCTGAGTCGTCTGATAGTCGGTACACATATACGCGACCGAGCAAGAGAAGACCCATCGATGAATCCTGTCACATGATTATAAAATCAATTTTTAACCAAAAAGTTAAAAAGTAATGAAATATAAATAATTGAAATTAAATAATCATTAAAGAAAAATCATTTATTAAGTTCATAGATCACGATTCAACAAATATAAAGCGTTGGGAAATGGCTGTCAAATTAAAGTTGTAATAGATATAAAATGAGGAAAAAATATTTTTTAACTCATGCCAAAATGAAATTTTTAATTATTCAGCTTAAAGTACCAAAAATAGTTTTAACAACCAATAATTAAAGCTTAAATCAATTTTAATTCTAAATATATAAAAATATATTATTGAAGTCGTAAAAATGTCGTAGTTTTATTTTTAGACCTGAACACCGGAATTATTCTAATTTTTTTTTGAGAACAGGGTAACTATCTAAAATTAAATTTCTTTCATAGTAAAAGTTAGAGATTTCTTTCATGTCAGAGTACCACTTTTGAGTTTTTGAGTGACAAAATAATATGTAGAGAATTTATATTACAAAGAGAACAAAAATATTTAAAATTAACATTTACTCAATGAAGAATAATTAAGGGTTGTCTCCTAAGTAAAGTAATTTTTCTTTATTTCCAGGTTTATTAATAGAAATATGTTAACAGGTATAATTATTTTCGTTTTTGAAAAAATTCCTTGACAAAATGAATTAGTTTTCCGAATAAAATAAAAGAATTCACAAAATTTACTTTGTTTAAATAGATTAAAGATTCTATTTCTATAGCACTAAAAAATACAATTTTTTGAAATCTTTATTAATCATTTTTGAAAATAATAATAATTTATAAATATTATTATGGTTTAATTCACATGGAGGTAGAAGTATTGGAAAAAGAAAATTCAGCTTGTGCTGAAAATCAAAACGAGATCATTACATTTGATATCATCAGAGAATTTGATGATTTTTCTAATATCATAGAACTTACCAATGTTTTTCAGTTACGAGTTGAGAAGGCTAAAGTAAGAAAACTTACAAGCCATAAATCTTAAAAATTATGTAGTATCACCTAGAAAATCTGAAAAAATCGGGTTTTTTTACAAATAGAAATCGTAATTCCGACATGACATCATCTAAGAATTATGAGACAAGTTCTCATTTGTCCATAAAAAATTACTGTCTACAAATTTCTGAAATCATTCCAATAAACAAGCTTATTAATAATAATGATCTTGTTCCATTGACAGACTTGCTATCAGAAATCTGTCTTTTGATCTCCCAGTTAGAAATAGATCGACAGGTCACGGAAAATGAAATCTCAAAAGAAAGGAAAAAAGTCGAAGAACTGTTGAAAAAGCTCAGCAATATTTCCTTCTTTAGAATGGACATGCTTCCTTCGGCAGTGCAAAAAGGTTAGGAACAAAAACGTTATTTGATTAAATTTATTGCCCAGAACACGAATCGTGCGCCAATGACATATCCGAGCTGCATTGGCATGTCAAACACAGGACTCAGATTGAAAAGAAACTGCGGCAAAAAAGAAACAAAGCTGAAGAGACAAATGAGGAGTTTCGGGAAAAGATTGAAGCTTTGAAACAACAAATGTAATTAAATAATCATTTTAAGCGTCTAATTAAATTGAGGTTCGGTGATCTAATAAAGTCGGTAAAATTATATATATATTTATAAAATAATTATAAATGAAAATGCGAAAATGTATTGAATTCCTATTGGCTATTTTCTTTATACTTTCAACTGTTTACTTATCCTGTAATATTAAGACCAGGCCTTGTCCTTTTTAATAAAAACAAATCACCTCCAACAGAAGCCATGTCCTTTCATAAATTGTAATCATTTCTGCGCAAAAACTTTAAATAATGCAAATCGAAATGAAAAATTTTCGTTGCACTTGTCAAAACTGACGTACCATTTTGAGGAATATTTTAACAATTTATAAGAAAATGAATTTTTGTTAAAATTCATTTTTAAAACAAAAAAAATTCACCTCTTCGATTTTTAAAAAGTATTCGTGATTGTTCCTGGTATTATTTTGCCCTAACATAATCTTCTGATATTTTTAATATTTATTTCAAATATTTTGAAAACATTTAGGATCATGTTTAGTTTTCAACCCATGTTTTTACTAAGCCATTTAGGGTTTTCATATCTATTTTATAACCCATTACAACTAATCATGTTCATTTTCCAATCCATGTACATTTGTTTTTTCCAATTAATTAAAGGACAATTTACAAAACAATTTATTAAACAAATTTATTTCGTAATTCAAATACGGCATTGGGACTTTTTTAAGAAAATTAAATCCATGTCCATTCGGTCTCTCTGTTCACAAAATTTGCTTGTGATTGACTGTGCGATGAGTAAAATTTTTATCCTTAGCCAATTGAAAATAGACTTTATTAAAATAGACTCATTAATCATTATACACGGTTCTTACAAATGGGTAAGAAAGTGACAGTATTACTATTGTTGACTAAGATGAAAATTTTACCCACAAGAGTTTATATATACATTTGGCTTAACCCTTGATGAAAATTTGTTAAACCCATTGATGACAAGGTTTTATTTAAACCCAATTACATTTCATCAAATATTTTATATAACCCGAGCGGGTTGAAAGCTAAACATGATCCAACATTTAGTAAGGGATAAAGTTTTCATTTTTTTCAACAATAGAAATAAAAAATCAAAATAAAAGGAGTTATTTCTGCTACTTATGTACATTCTACATGATCATCTTTTGAAACTTCAGGTAAAGTCATTATTTCATCACTGAAACATACACGTATTTTGAATTTCTGTAAAGATGACATCAATATTTTCAATGACTGCTCGGCCAGAGAAAGTCGGCCTTTCAATCAAATTAAAGCAATATTGTGCTACTCTCACCAATAACGCATCATCTCAATAAATTTTACAAATTTTTCTTCCTGTTTGCTCAACATTCTTGCACTTATTGCAATAAAGTTTTAAAAGATATTAAATTTATTCTATTGGAGTTGTCATTAGTACTTCACAAATATCAAAAACGAACAAACACACCAAATATTTATACGTACTTTACGATCCAAGAATATTTAAAAGTTTTTGTTTTTATATTTTAACAAAGAACAAGAAAATGTAATTAAATTTATAATATTAATATAATATTCAATTTCAATGTGTTTTTTATAAAATACGAAAAAAAAATTCCCCTCACCCAATTTTGTACCCTTCCAGCTTTTCCGTATACAGAACAGACTACTTCTACACCTTTTACAAATCGAAAAAATAGGTATCCGAAATATTGTTCTTACCTATCTGCACTGGATTTCTTAATATCCAACTTGAAAAAATCATTAGCAAATATTAAAATATTTTAATACATTTTAAAATATTTTTCAAAAATTACTCAGTGAAAAAATGTGATTTGTCGATAATAAAAATACTATGGTGAAAATAACAGTAAAATAATAAAGTATCATGAAATTATGATACAACTCAATACTTGTATTTAAGTCTACCTACCTTTATTCAGTGACATTCTTTATCGATTTTTGAACTTTCTTTTTAATGATTTCAGGACTTCTTAAGGATTTCTATTTAGAAACATTAGGGATTTGAAATATTTTTAAGAAAACTTTTTTATACTTTTTTACTATTTTAGACCTTTAGTTCAAGAAAAACTCGAATTAGAAGAAATTGGAATGGTAAGTATCGATGAGACGAAGGAACTACTTGTCAAAGAGTCTGAAATCAGCGCTGAGCGTCATAGAATTACCAAGGAAAAACATTGTGAGACAAATCGAAAAATAGAATCTGAAAGAGAACAGATAAAGAAAGATTTGCACAAGGCCAATAAGCAGTTATTGAGTGTTCAGTATTTTTGTGCTATTTTGATAATCTAATCATAATATCCGTTCACAGGAAAGCGTTAAAACATGGAGAAAAAGAGCATGGTAAATTGTTAGATTTCAAAGGAAGAAATGAAGACAAGATAAAGCAAAACCATAAAGAAATAACAAGATTGATTTCTGAAAATCAAGCCAAACATATGGAGCAGCAAAATCTGGAAGAAATGGTATGACCTGGGATTTGGATCCAATATTGATTTGAACAACATTGTTAGATGAATAAATTAAACAGAAAAAAACGGGAACTGGAATTGGAGAACAAAAATTTGAATGATAAACTTCTTGAAAACCAAACCCAATTCAAGAATCAAGAGGAACTTCATGAAGAAATAAGACTGTTAACGAACAATACCAAAGCTGGCTTGGAACAGAATTTAAGTAACTTAAAGAGAACAAATAATCAAATTGAATTGGAGATTGAATATCTGAAAGAATCTCAAAAGAAAAGGTTTGGATTATAGATGGTCTTTTGAAAAGATTTGTGTTAATATTCAGCCTCGCGGAAAAGGATAAAAATCAAAAATCTATTGTTAGCTCAAAAGCTGAAATACATGATTCCAAAAAGCAGTACCAGGAAACAATAGAAAATTTCAACAATGTATCGAAACAACATGCTTTGGTCCAGAGAAGGTTGATGGACGAAACTCGTAAGATTAATGATACTGAAGAAAATCTTCGAAAGACACTGAGTGGTTTGGAGAATGCCATCAAACAGGTAACGATGACCAAACCAACATTTTCTCGGTAATTTTTGCTGAATAAAATTCGTTCAGGAAAAATTGTCAAAGGTGAATTTTGAATCGAAAATCGATAACGATTCCCAAGAATTCGAAACAACCAAGCAAGGAGCATTCGATAAGCAAAAACAATTAGGAAAGAGCCTGAATGACGTTTTGTTACACACAAAGGAGATCAGTGCCCAAGTAACTGATTTGGAGTTACAGCGTAAAAACGCTAGTGATACCTTGGTCAGGTTACGTGAAAATTATCAGGCTTTGCTGATAAATAACGAACGACTCATAAAGGAGAAAAGCGAAACTATAGAAAATTCGATTTTGCTTCGGGACGATTTGAAAGCCCAATTGGATGTGTTGATACAAAAAGAAAACCATATGGAATGGCAAATTCATACCATGAATTCTCAGTTAACGGAAATGTTCAACTCGAAAGGTTTCGTTATCAAGTCCAAAAAGCAAGCACAAGAATCTTTGTTGACCTTAGAGTTTGTGATTTGATGATCTTCAAACGTTTACTGTTATTTTCAATAGAAAGGATCACAATTCCATTGCCCTGGAATTGGAAGTATACCGGAAGAAGGTAGCCAAAACTGAAGAAAGACTGACAAAAATCAATTCCCAGTCAAACCGGTTCCGTAACGTACATACGGGTTTCATTCAAGAAAGACAGAACGTGTTGAAAAATTTTGAGGTAATTTGTCTTGCTTTAAAATTTGTTATTTGTCGTTTACGAAAATTAATGTCCAAATTATTTTATAAGTAAATAAATAATAACAGCGATATTACAAAAGATAAAGCACTGGTTAAGATTTTTCTACCAGGTCCACTTCCACTTGGCAATAAATCAGGCCTCTCTTTGTTTTAGACTGAGCTTATGGAGTGCCTTGCAGAAAACAAAAGCCTGGCCTCGCAGTATCGTGAAGTGCAAACAGATTTTTATTCAATGCAAAACAGTTTCCTTGACGTAATTCAGCAACATTTGTGGGGAGAAGAAAATATCAAAAGTTTAAAAGAAGTAAGAATTGATGTAAAATTATAATTAAAATAATCAGATTAAAGAGGAAATTTTTGTCTTATGTAAATTTTGAAAACAAACCGAAAAAATAATTAATTAAATTATTATTATTATTATTATTATTATTATTATAATTATAATAATAATAATAATTATTATTATTATTATTACTATTATTATTATTATCCTTATTATTATTACCTTGTTTAATTCTAGGTTCAAAGATTACAGAAATTTATGCACAATAATCTTGATGTTTTCTTTTCCATAAAGTTAATGTACAATGAAGATCAGTTTTTTGATCTTCAACGAGAAAGTGTTCGAAGTGAAGAAAATGTGAAACAACTCAAAGATAAATATTCGATATATGTAGAAAAAATCAAAGAATTTGTACAAAATAACTTTTATGAAAAGAATTTTACAATAAAACATTGTGAATAGATATCTTTGGTAAATAGCTTTTTTTAAGTTTTGAAAATTATTTGTATTCTTAGAATGTGGATTCTTTCATTGATTTGTAAACATTCATGTGTGAATTCATTTCTTGCATATTTTTGGATATTGAATGAAATATAAAACGCCATGTTATTATTGGGTTGAGTAAAAAGTATGCGTATTTTTAAGAAAAATTCAAAGTTGATTTTTTATTATAATAAAAATATTATTCAATAATATATGCACCATTTAAATCAACTACTTTTCTCCATCTATCAGGTAGTGTTTTTGATGGTAGTGTACCAATCACAATTATTTTTCCCAATAAAAGTTATAATAGAATTGAAATAACAATGACTTTTTATAATATGTACTTTTATAATGATAATTTCCTTATTTTTATAAATAAAACGATTGTGATCGAAATGACATTTTTCAATTATAAGAACTCAGTATGCACTAAAAAAATGCAGACGCCATGAAGTGAAGATAGCGAATCTGATGACTAGATTCACCCGATCGTAAATGTAAAGATGAAAATCTGAAAGGTTTACTTCATAAGGCGACTGGGTCATTTGATTAGATACTATCTCCACTGATTGCAAGAAAATCCTTTTATCTCTTGCTGACTGATGAAGAAGAAATAAAATTACCATCTTAAATAAATTAACCAAAGTAAATAATTTAAAACATTCATTACAAGTCATAATTTCAAAACTATATTATATACATGGTTGGGCTGATAAATCCTTAGAATGAAGCCGAAAAAATATTTATATTTCAATAAAATTTGGCATGATTAATTCTCACTATTTATAGGTCTA
>JBBMKC010204899.1:0-13649 GCA_037834085.1 Bipalium vagum
TGATGATGATAAACAAGCTCAACACCAAACAGGGACATAGATGGCAGAAAAGAGGAAATAAAATTGTGCAAAAACTTTAAAAACAATGGACAGATGGATCTAAAGGGTTTAATAAAATAAATGGTGCTTTTTTAGGATATTCAAAAAAATATGATATTTTGGTCTAAAATAAACTGGATGAAATTCAATTAATTCAATGTATCAATATTTGTAACATGCTTCTCAAACGAAATCAAAGCAATACATTTTTGAAAAACCTGATACCTAGGCAATTTCTTTATTAGAAAAAATCAAAAAAAATTTTTAAGCTGGAAGAATGAAATTACCTGAGATGGAAATTCATTGTTGAACTAAATGATCAATATTTAATATAATAAAATTTTATCTTGGAATAAAATTTTGACTTTTATGTTATAGTAATAACCGAAGACTTTCAGAACAACCTTATAGTATTAACCAAATAAGATATTGAGTCAAATTAGCTTATCTTTTAAAATATTAAAATATTAACAATTTTCATAAAGACATGAAGAATAAATAGTATGTCATTTAATTTTTTTAATGATTGTATGTATATGGAATTAGGTTTTTTGATTCATTAAAACATTAAACAAATTCAAGTTTAAGTATAATTCAGATTTATTTTTTCAATAATTTTTATGTTTTCTAGACAGTTATTTAAAAAAATTATTAATTAAATGATATTTACGCTCATTTCAACTGATAATTTAATTTTTAATAAATATATAATTAAATGGTTATTTTGTTCTCAAAGTTTTCAGAATGATTATAATCATTATTATTTTTTCATTGGTAAAACTTAAATATTTTATACGAAGCTAAATTTGTTTAAAAACTTAGTTAATTAGGCGTGAATTTAAAACATAGATTATATACAATAATCTATTGTAAAATTTAACTAATAGTGATAAGAAAATATCAAAATTCGTCCTTTATAACCATAAATGGAACGCAAAGATACTTTAAGAGAAGGTTCAAAAAGAATTTTGGACGAAGCAGCTAGAAAGCGAAGACAAAAGAAGTTATTGGAGCAATTAGAATGCGACAATCACGTTGACGAGCCAGTTTTTAATGAATTAAAGTCTATAAATGTTCCTAAATTTGAAGAGCACATGAATAAAGTATGTATACAGTGAAGTATGTTTGGTAAAAGTATTATGTACACAAAGTAGGATAGCAAGCAGAAAAAGAAACGTCGACGATTGTTGCCAGGTAAGTCGCGAATTAGGAAAACTGTCGACATATTATTGGAAGAAGAATACCAAAATACAAAAGGTGGGACGACGCAACCCTGCTACTTTTCTGCCAAACTTCCTCCCAGCAAGTTTCCAGCACGAAAGTTCTGTAATGTTTGCGGTTTCCATGCTCCCTATACATGTATTACTTGCGGAATCCGTTACTGCTCCATCAAGTGTAACGGGATCCATCAGGATACTCGGTGCATGAAATGGGTAGTGTGATCTTTTGTCAGTTTAGATATAAATATGTCTTCGTTGTTTTGAATGTCTTTAAAATGAAAATAATATTTTTAATTTTTAAAGAGAATTTTATTTGGTAAATGAAGGATTTTGGCTTTTTATTTATCTTCAAATGAAATCAATGGGTCGACAAATAATTTTCTAAAAATATCTGTTATTAAACTGATAAAATATATGTATTACTGAAGTTATATATGAAGTTTAAATTATTAGATTTTTGTGATTAGTTTTGAACACATTTTCCTTTCTGCTGAATTCACAAAACACAATTATTGAAAAATTGATTTGTGCTTCATGGTAGCACTGAAATCACCAAGAAATGTATGATTATCTTCGCTTAGAACCAACAGTGGATGAAGTTTCTTTGGATAATTTTACTGTGAATGTAGTTTGCTAATTTTTCCGAAAGTTACTGTCAAATTCTTAGTATTTTATTCTAAGTTAAACTGGAAAAATAAATGTTTATTTTTTCATAATTTTTACTAATGCATTCAAAATGAGATTCTCCGTATATAGGTTGAGTTTGTCTGTTATATCTGTAAAGGTGTGGATCAAAACTTTTTGAAACAGATTTTTTCAAGATTAAATCTGACACTTGTAAAAAAGTAATTCATTTGTGAATACGACCATTTGTATAATAAAAGGTCGTTGCAACAATTATCAAAATAAAATAACATTATTTTTAATTATATAATTAACAGACAACTGCAATATTGATATAGTCCAGACTTAAACATTTAAAACTCTAGCTCAAATTTTTTTATTTATACATTTTTCGATTTATTAATATTTTAATTTCTGCTTGATGGGTCCAAATATCTTTTACTTGAAATATATCAAATCTCCGATGTAAATAGTAACTTTAAATTTTCTTGGATTTCTAATTTTATTTAATATATGTATATTTTTGAATATTTTTCACAATATGAACTCTATCTTGACATGAAGGAGAAATTTTGAAGACTTAATCAGAATTTTGGTGAACTTTTATTATTGATATTACTTTTCTTTAGTTTGTCATTGAGTTGGCTTGAAAATAATATTGATAATATTAGTCGAAAATGATAAATATTTCTTTAATTTACTTGTTAATTAATTTTATTTCCCAGTTTTTGTGAATAATCGTTAAATATTTATCTTCATTAAGGATCATTTCAAGAGATGAACTATATTATTATTTAATTTAAATAAAAAGGATGAGTATAATAAATAATAAATATTTGTAACATTTATTTCACAAAAACAGTTTAGAGAAATTTAATCTTGGAATGAAAAAAATATATATTTTATGGTAATTATTCTGGTGGTTATATTTTTATGGATATTTAGCCAATATAGCCAGGAACATCTTTTGTGTCGATGTCCTTTTCAGTTATGTTAATGTATTTTGATTTGAAGTCATCATAGTCTTCATCAGATGATAACTTATGCAAATCAATTTCTATTTCCTCGGAATATAAGGGCACATGGCAAATGATGCAAATGTTTTTAAAGTATTGAAAACAATGCTTACAAAACATTGAATGACACTGAACGCACTGGGTAAAGTTTCGACTGAAAATTTCATTATTTTTTGGATCTCCCTCTGATCCACAGGAAACGCAAAATACCCTTTGTTTTCCTATTAATTTCAGAAATTTTGCCCAAAATTTCGATTTAGCTATTAAAAATCCAACAAATGACAATTGGTTTTGGGAAAGATTTTTCGTTTTCTTTTTACGTAACTTATTGGAGATATTAACTAAAATGAACTTTTTTGTCGAACCCCTTGTGTTACGTATGTAAGTTCTGAGCCATATTGCCCTTTGAATTGCACGAGCAGGATAAAATGAAATCATTATTTTATGTCGAGTTCGCAGAATCCTTACTTCAAAAGCTAAAGTCGTTAAAGTCATGAAAACTATCAATATAATTATAACATATACTGTATAATTAGGCTCATTGGGAATGGGCTTACAAACTTGCAGGTCAATATCTGTAGCAATATCTTTCAAAGGACCTAACACTGAAAACATAGATTTCACTAAACTACCGACGGTAGAATTTCCCCCTACCAAAATATTAAGGTCGACATTTCTATCTCCCTGGTAACTTTGTTCGAAAGTAGGCACTATGATTATTACGAAAATATATACTATATAATCTAAAATAATTGTGCTAATGAGACTGATAGAAGAGATTAATATAAGCCCCGCACCCCTTGATGCTCTGACCTTCTCCAGTTTTGTCCAACTATTAGAATCAAGGGTAACATATTTCAGTTTTTCTGGCCCTATCAATGGTAAAGTCATTGGTTTATCATTTTCAAACGCGTCCTTTTCCAGTAATAAAAACGGTCGTGTTATAAAGGTATTTTCAAAAGAATCTTTATGCAACCAGGATCGCCGGAAAGCTGCAGATTGTATGAAAACAAAAGATATGGCGAAAAGTGTCCAGATTATAAGAATGACTTCAAAAAAGTCCTTCACTCTGTTTAACATGATTTCTAATTTCTTAGCCTTTTCCTTTAAGTTCTCAGAAATGTTGGTCACTTCTATTCCTTGCAGCTTCAATTCTTCGCTCGCTTTCTCACTGGTATATAAACTCGTTTCTTTTTGGCCGATTTTTCGCAACAGCTTCTCAAAAGCAGCATCAACTTTCTTCATGATTTTCTTTGCCACCGTACTGTTGAGATTGTTCAGCTTCATTTCGGCATTGTCACACATTTCTCCCAAAGATTCCGTTACTCTACACGCTTCCGCAGCAATATACCGAATCATATAGCAAAGGTCCTTGAAGAATTTCAACGTATATCGACAATTGTGGTATATGTTATTGAAGAAAATTACGCATTGATTAAAAAGAGACAGTTTATCATTGCAAATGTTCAAAAGGGTTTGGAAATAATTGATCTGATTATTAACGGCAGATCCACTATTGAACAGTCCCAATTTAATGATTGAAATTGCATCTTTCAGCGATCGCCAAGTCTCTCTTACCGCGTTTCTCCATTTATCAAGATTGTACTTAATAAGCTGATATGGTGATTTGGCGATCAATTTGATTATTTGGAAATTTAAGCGAACTTGATCTAAAACACAAACGATCGATGAACGGAAATTGCCAGAATTTCTCATCATATTTAAAGCCGGACCAAGTCCGGTTAATACTGAAGCGTACATTAATAAAACCCATCTCAGTCTACTTGAAGCCAGACAAGGTCCTACTAAGCAAAACACGCATCTCATATCCTTGGAAAAAGATATTCCAAAAACGGACAAAATCATCAGAACCATGCAGAAATAGAGAGCTATCGCCGGATCTCTTCGAAATGTAAATACTAACAAGAAGAACAGTAAATAAGCTAGCGTTATTCCCCACAGCAAGCCACCTGTATTTTGTTTAAACTCTTCAAAGTCTTCTCTAGGAAAATCATCGAAGTATTTAAATTCGAATGTGAAAAATCCGATGGTCTTCCTGAAGAGCCTGGACAATGATTCTGATAAAGCCTGCAACCAGTGCTTTTTTTCCATTTTTCTTATTTTCGCCAATTTTTTATCTTCCAATGCTTGCAATTTTTTCAATTTTTTCTCTTTTTTCAATTCTTCTTTTGTTTTAGTTTGGCTTTTCTTTTCAGAAAGACCTTTTCTTAAATCATGCGTATTATGATATTCTTCCTCGTAATCTTCATCGCTCTCAACGTTTTGATCTCCTTCGCGATCTCCAGCGCGATTACTTGTTGAGGTATTTATTAGTACATTTTTATTGTTTATCATATTAACATAGTAAGTACGACTGATCTATAAATTAATTAATTAATCAATATCTGTTATAGAATAATAGAATAAAACAAAATAATAATTAACTCTTAAAATAAAGGCTATAATATATATTTAATTAAATTGAGTAAATAGGTATGATTTAATACATTTTGCTGAAGATTTAGAAATGTTTTTAAACATTTTAATAAAAGATGAGATCACTGAAAAAAGAATAAATCTAAAAAATCTCTAATTTACCACCACCTGATAAATAAAAAGAGCACGTGAAAGAGTATAACAAATTTGATTTTAAGTACTCCTTTTCATTTTCAGATGAGTAAAACGGTAGGACAAACAAAATAAATAAATAAAATAAGTAATTTAACATTTTTCAAACGAACTTTTATACCTCGCAGGGCTTTACAAAAAGTTCCAAAACCTCATCAAATACAAAAAACAAATACTTTTATGCACACACAGGACTTACAAAAATTAAAATTGCTCGTTTTATTAATAAAAAAAATAAAAAATTACAACATTCTTCGAATTTAAAATTACCCACAAGTTCGAAAACTTAATCAAATTTAGGTCAATCAAAAATGCTTAAAGCTTTCTTTATGAAAAGATAATCATGAATCACAAAATTATTCGAATGCAAAATTGCCAATTCAATTCACATCAGCCTTTGCACAAAGTTCAAAACCTTCAAAAAATTACTCCGTTTTGCCACACAGGTCATACAAAAAAATTACCAAAAATCTTCAAATCACAAAATTAACAATTACTTTCCAACCCAGATCCAAATCAAATCAGAGATCCAACTTCGAATCAAATACTATAATCAGTAATTTCAAACCCTCTTCCCATTCGAATCACAGGGCCAACTCACATCTCATCGGTCATTCCATAATTATTCAAAATTCGAATCACAGGCCCAACTCACATCACGTCGGTCACTCAACAATTGTTCTCCAACTTTTCATCACTGACCCAACTTCGATCACGTCGGGCTCACCAATTGTTACTATCATACTTAGCCGTAGTAGCGTGTGCTCGTGTGCTCGTGTCCTCGTGACTCCTCACTTTTATAAATCACTTTTTACAGGACCAGGCTGAATATAAATAAATGTTTAAAAATTATGAAAAGATAGTAAATAATTATAAAAAAACAGGAAAACTAAATATCCCTCTTATTCAAAAAACTGATTCAATTCCAATAAATCGAATAGATGAAGCACCAATGAAACATGGTGCAAAATATATGTCAACAGATTTAAAAGATGATTTAAAATGATTCATTAAATTAATTAATTTAAATGATTATTATAAATGATTCACGAAATGAATAATATTTCAAATCTAACTCCAAAAGAAAAACTTGAAAGGGTAATTGTGTGGAGACTCCCAAAACAAACCAAAAACAAATGACAATGTGATCCTTATTTGATAACCTAACAATGATTTTATCCCATGTTTAAATAAACAATTTTATTTGTGCTAATAAAAATATGTTATTTTAATGTTTAATTTTATTTTTGATTTTGATGTGACAAGAATTCTTCCCCAAGATTTATAATTACAAAATAGAAATTAAAATATAAATTATGTAATTAATTATTATTATTATTATTATCATTATTATTATTCATACTATAATAATTAAAACAAAAATATAAAAAATATATAAAAATATAATTTAGTAAGTACAACTTACTAAAAATAGATTTTAATAAAAAATATTTATATAAAATTTTATAGGGTAATATATTGAAATACAAAATATAAAATTAGTAACTAAATGTTACTAATTATAAAAAAGACATAAAAAATAGATATATAAATCAAATATACAAATACAAAAACACTCACATTTCACTTTTGATAAACAGTCACAAATTCCAAGCATATAATCAGCAGTTCCAAAATCAATAAACAATATGACATTCGTTATTCAAATTACTATATCAATCAATATGCCCACAAGTAAATTTCGTATATTATCTGTATTATATTTTCATTGTTAATTTTATTTTTTCGTAGTTAGTAATTCGCAAAGAATTACACAATTACTTTAATCTAGAAGTATAATTATAAATAATAATAAAGGTAAATATAAATTAAATTAAATCATTTTAACCCTACAGTTGGTAATTTTAATAAACTACACAACTGTTTAATTAATTATCTTTTAAGTAAATGTTAGGGTTCAGCCCTAAAATCAAATAACAGTTTTTGTTCATTTCTTCACTTCCGTCGCAGATCTTTTTATTTTTACAGTTCACACACTAATTAGAGTGATGAATTATTTATCTTTGAGGGCTTTTGAGACACTGATATTTTTATCAGTGCGAAAAGATTTCCTTCCTTTAATTAAGCCTAAATTCGGAGAAAGTTTTCTTGTAGAGGATTGTTCAAACAGCAATCACTCTTGTCTTGTAAATTTAATTTTTAGTACCAATAAAGATTTGAAAAGTATTTAGTTCTCTTAATCGATTCAAATTTATATCTCGATCACGCTTAAAATTAAACTTCTTCCGGTTAAACTCTTAGTTTGAGCTCTAATTTTAAGAGACTTAACATAATTATTGATGATTTGAATATGTAAACGGTCGGTGTAAAATTTTTGCCGCAGAACAAATGTTAAAAAATTAATTTTCATCTGTCATTTTATTATTTTATAAATAAATATAACAGCATGTGTGTTACTATTTACTACAATGTTAACTATTAACATATATACATACAAATATATAAAGAATAATTTTGTTTTTAATAAGCTCGTGGTGGAAAAATAATTTAGTGTATAAATACTTTTTATTACTAACATTCTTCCCATGTAAATATAAAATATTCTATTTTCGAATAATTATAAATATCATGTAAATTGTTTGCTTCATAGTCTAATAAATCAGGTTATAATCCAATTAGATAAAAAAATTTATTTCACGTTTCACACATTTTCTATTAAATCATTTTTATAATTTTTATTTATTCCTTTTAATAAATAATATTTTTTGCTTATTGTTTCATAAGCATAAAATTTAAATTTAAAAAAAAGCGCCTCCTTAAATTTTTCATTAGACTTTTCATCTTTAAATCAACATAATTGATCTCCATAATAATTTGATGATCCATTTTCTATATCCCAAAGGATTAATTTGTGGACCATCCCAAAATAATAACATTTTTGATAAACAATTCTTTCTGTGATTTTTTTATTTTTATCTTTGTAATATGGGATAAAGTCAAAAAACGAATATAATTATTGTTATTATTATTTTTTTTATTATAAATTATAAATTATTAACATTACCATAAAACAAATAAACAAAGGATTTATGTAGAAAACAAATATAGAAACTAGAAATTACTAAAAATAGAAATTAATCTAAATAATATAATATATTTCTAAAAATAGAATTAAGGAAAATAAAATAATATGAATGTCTAAAAATAGAAATCGTGTGTTTCTAAAAATAGAAATTACAGAACAAATTTTGTATATAAACTCAAAAAATAGTAAAACGTGGCTCAATAATTTGCACAATGACACAAGTGAACACTCACAGAGGAACATTCACGAGCATTCAGCAGAGGACGATTTCCATCAAAGAGATAAAGAACAAATTACCTTAGAGCATCTCAAAGACGTGGATCATCAACACTTTTACACTTAGTCAGGAATTATAGTTACATTTTATAAACTCTGTACGAATTTTTGTAGCAGCAGTTTTTTTATTATTAAAATATATTATCTACTATCAATCAATTTTTACCGATTGACTTGATATTATTATTATTATTAACTAAACTCTTCTAAATAAGTGGTCGAAGTTTTTCAAGAATCAAATTAAGTTTTATTTTTTCCTTTTTCTTTTCTTTTATATTTACACAGCCGCTAGCTGGTAAATTGCGGATGACTTTTGAGCATTAAACTAAGTTTGTGCCAAAAGATTGCTGTACTTGATAATCCCACAACGAGTTTAATTGTAAAAATCAGATTTGTGTTATCTCAGTTCATTTAAATTTTTATTTTGTGACAGTGAATTTTAGTTTTGTGCCTGAACTTTCATCCGTAAATCCTTCTGATATTAAATACTTTCTTAACTAACTTAAATATTTAATTTAAAATCAGTCAACTTTTAGGAACTTAACAAATTTATATCTAACATGAATTAAATAAAGAGAGTCAGTACCTTCAAAATGCATTTATATTTATTATATAAATTTTTATAAACAAGGAGAGGAATTGTCCGATGTTCAGGTGAGCGCAGTCAGACCGCAAACATATGCAGAATCCGTATAAGCAGTGCAACCAAATAATAAATTATTTCGACTGGGACCATTCAGAAATGACTACAGAGCTAAAGTATCGAGTCGTAGATCAGGAATAAATCTCTTCCCCATTGCCGGAATGTCTTGCGGAACACACCAATGACCAGAGAATCACAGAACCTCGAATCCCCATAGAAGAGAACCACTCAGGTGTTCAATGAAACACACCACGAGCGGACGTACATCTCATCTCGCGGTTTACTATCACCTAAGGAGGAACAGCTGAGATCAAATCAATGTTACTGTTGTGGGTCAAACGATCATTTGCGTTTTCACTGTCCACTGTAGAATATATGTTTGATTTGTGGCCATCATAGAAACCAATTTCGAGCTTGCCTCTTGTTAATTTTGGCTCCAACACATCAACGCCAATCTGTGATGTGTATTCAGGAAAAAGCAGATGAGATACTACAAGACATTAGCAACCAGGAGAAATTGGTCGGAAAAAACCAGGTGGATCCCATAACTTACATTTTGTCAGTGAGATTGACTCAATGAACAAATTAGTAAATTGAAATGTGGATGATGTAAAAATTTTAAGGCAGATGATGAGAGACAGTGGAGTTGGAAGGAAGTTGAAGATGTTGTGGGATTCTGGAGAGTCGGTTACGGTTATGGGCGAACATTATTGGAGTCAGCTGGGTAGCCATAAGTTGAGTGGTGTATTCTCAGTTGGAGACGGTTAACCATTGGGGGTACATATGGTATATATCGATCGGAATAGGAAAACTAAAGAATTGGAGATTACAGCCAGATTTTATTGGTGGCGTTAATTTTATGAAGAAGTTTTTAATCAAGTTGGTCCAAATTAATAACAATAAATGGACAGATCTACAAAAGAAGTTTTAAAGTGACGACAAAAATTTATTATGCAATGGAGATTTGTGAAGATGTGATCAGTGTGTGATTGCGCAACATGATGAGACGGTATGGTAATGTTTTTATGGGTTCAATTTTTAACATTGGGCACACAAAGTTAGTTCAATATAACATTGATGTAACAGGCACACCGATCTTACAACAATGAAGAAAGTAGTCGATGTATCTGGAAGAAACGGTGGACGTGATTGTATCTTATCTGATGGCCCATGGATGGTAGTGAGCAAAAAAGACGGCTCCATTCGGATGTGTGCAGATTTTAGGACAGTCAACGCCACTACAGAGAAGTTACTTTTCCTACTCCTGATATGAAGATGTTGCTCGATTTCATAGGCTGGGTAGAAATATTTTTCTTCAATCGATCTGGGTCAAGCCCATTATCAAGTGATAATAGGATGATCAATTGATCTAAAAAAATCTCGGTTGATAAGGCGTTCAACACCAAACAACGTTAATTCTGCCTCAATCTTATGCTTCTTAAGTTGGCATTGGCTCCAGCGACAATTCGAAAGCTGATGCACGAATTATTGGATGATCTTCTTTTTAATGATATTATAGTATATCTAGATGATATACTCGTTTACAGGGACTCTGAAAAACAAAATGACGATGTATTAGAGGAACTATTAAGGTGTATCTCGAAGTCTGGTTTACAGCAGCCTCCCCCTGTACAGCATTTCACTTCCTATCAAAATAAATTAAATCGAATGTAATTCAAGATATATTTATCAAATATTTCACCACAATTACATTCTAATACTTAGTTGGACGCCCTTTCATATTGAGAACAGATTTGACTCGCATCACCATTGATTCCACGAGATTTTGACAATATTTTCTATCCAAAGAATACCAGTGTTGTTGAACTGCTTTCCACAATTGTTCTGTGGAATTGCATGGAACATGTTGCATTGGATGCTTAAGGTATTTCCAAATATTTTTGGATTTCCTGCGGAAGAACCATACTTTCATGTTGGATACTGACACTAGTTTTTGAGCTATCGGTGTCGTATTAAGCCAAATCAAGGAAGATGGATCGAAGATCGTGACTGCTGACGGTTTCATGAATTTGTAAACTCACGAATTTGGATATTGTGTCACAAGGACGAAGTGATTAGCTCTTTACGAATTCGTTTTGCATTTCAAGCATATATATGACAAACAATTCATCGCATGAACAAAGCCTGTGAACCTGAACACTACAAAAAATCCAATGAGCCAACAGTTTTAAACCTAGCTAGCAGATTTGTCCTAATTCAATTTTAATTTGAGATACCTGAAAGGGGAAGAGCACAGCAATGTCGACAGATTATCCAGTATCAAACAAAACATGATCAGGCCAAATTGAAAAGCTGAAGACCAGATATATTACCCAGATGAGTTGCACAGATGGACGGCTAGACTAGATCAGGAAATAACAGGAGTCCGATCTCTTCTTTGTTGGTTTTGTAAGACATTTGACAGAGGGGTAGAAAGAATTTCCGGTAGACATCAGAAACAGTTTTCTGTACCAGTGGAAAAACAGCCTGCATATTACAAACGACATTCTGTTCTTAAGAAAGGATGGACAGAATCTAATAATTATATCAGACGGATTCAAAAATGTTTTTATCAAAGAGATTCATGCAGATCTGGGCCAATTCAGAATCAAAAAGATTTTCCGTTATCTAAATGAACATTATTATTGACCGTCAATGTGGAACTCAATCAAAACCTATCTGAAGTCCTGTATGACTTGTTCTAAGAAGAAGATAGATCAAATCAATACTAAGGATACTTTGATTCTGAGAAGAAGTTCACATTTCTTAGAACAGATTTTGATGGACGTTGCATATATGGAAAACCCGGACCACATTGCAAGTACCTTATCGTAATTATTGATCGTTACAGAAAGTTGGTGAGTCTGACGGCAGCACTAAAATTGATGATCAATCAACATTTAAAATCATCATGAACAGTTGGATCTACAAGCTCGGCAAATCCAACAGTATTCTGAGGAACCAAGGAATGAATTTTGAGAGTTCTTGGTTACAAAAAATTGAAAGATCGGCAGATCAATCATGAATTCAGCTCTCCGTAGCAACAACACCAATCCAATAGGTTAGTCGAAAGAATAATTAGAACTGTTCGCGATATGCTGACTAAATCTTTGAAGGCAAGTTGCTTAGAAAGAAACTGGTATGAACTACTTCCAAGGATAGAATTTAATATCAATGCAACACAGTAGAGGACTACGAAATTCTCACCGTTCGAAATTGTATTTGGATATAGTGTTAACTTAAATTCCAGAAGGAATTAGATAGTCATTCCAGAAGGAATGAGATAGTCATTCCAGAAACAGAGATCTCAGCTCAGGTGAAAAGAAATTTAGATTTGGCAACTGAAAAAATGAGTGCTTTTTAGAAGGACAAGAGAGGAATTAAAAATTGGCAAAGAAGTGTTAGTAAGAAGGGAATCGCAAAACAGAAAGAAAAATAATTTCCAGTGCAAAGACTCCTATAAGATAACTATATTTATATCGTCACACCAGATCGAACTTAGTAGTCCAGATGGTACAAAATTAATAAGAATCGATTGTTGAAGAAATACCAACAATCTTGTTCAACGGAGGAGTTATGCTATATACTATCGATTTATTTTAATAATACTTTTGACCTATCACGTGTTATCTTTTCTACATCACTACCTTATGACAAACGAACTGATTGGTATGATAACTGTTCAAATAAGTTTTTTATTTCATACAGGTACATATTGTTTGCAAATTAAAATGGAAAACTATTTCATGCGATTTTAGAACTATCGATTAGTAAGCATAATGATTTGACAATGATTTTATTAATAATTTTTTATTTTCCATCTTGCATCAGATTATTTAATATTTTTGAAGCTGGAATTGATCTGTTAAGATCCTAAGTTGGTAGATAAAAGATGTTAGAAATGGAGCTTTAGTTCTGCTTAGGTCTCAACGGTTGAAGGTTGTATTTGATTAATTGATGTGTTCGATTAATTGAATGAACTGAGAAAACGATTTAGGTTTAATACTTTTATTAAATTCGAATTTATTATTACAAAAAAGTGATAACAATTCTGACCGATTTGAAATTAATTAAGGTAAGTATTTATAAAAATCCTCTCGCTCTTAGGCTCAGAGGTCCTCAATCAAGAAAAACAAGTATATTTCACCGCCCTACTT
>JBBMKC010204910.1:0-13649 GCA_037834085.1 Bipalium vagum
ATAAATACTAAGGATTGGACAGCTATCCAATACCTTAGGATCAAGTAATTGTTAATTTTTGTCTTATTTCCCAGTATCTTCTTTTTTTGTGTCAAAGTAAATCATATATAATGCAAATAAAATAAAAAAACAAATATTAAGCAAATAAATGAAGAAATCGAATTAATTTATCACACCACTTAATAAAATCACATTGACACGTGCTGACTTCAGCTCAGGTCCTGGTAGGTTTCTGACTGATTTATATGTCACTCTTTAATGGCTAAACAGATTTGAGATTCGAGCATAATCTCAGGGACCAAACAATCTTATCTGACCACTCCAAAAGCAAAGATTTTGGTGGCACAAGAAGATTAAGATTAATTCGAAAAGTGATATAATTTTAAAATTAATTTAAAAAATAATACTAATAAAAAGAATATGAGAAAGAAAAAGAAAATTTTTATAAATAATTTAACTTAATTATAATAAATTATTATATGTGAAAAAAATATTTTATAAACTGTTATCATTAAATTAAAAATGAAATATTTAAATGCTTTTATCATATTTGAAGAAATTAGCGTAAAAAAGTGGTTTGAGCAAAAGCTTATTTTGAAAGATATTCATATTGTTTATAATTCAGCTCAGGTAGGGAGGAAAACTGTAATCACGACTGTATTATTACATTATTGTTTATTATTATAGTTTTATTATTTTCTAATTTTTTTAAAAAACTTTTTGTTAGAACATTTAATTATATACATCCAAAAATAAAATAAACCATGTCATAAATATATTTTGCTAAAAATAATGAAAAATTTAGAAACAAATCATCTCATTAATTTATAATTTTATTTAACCTACCCAAAGGAGAACGAAAACCACATGTCTCTGACGTTAAAAATTGCTCGCATAACGTTGTTTTTCCAACACCGTTTTTGCCCACTATAAACACTTCAAAGGTTTTGGGTTCTTTTCTTTCATAATTTTCTCCTTCCTGAACAAGGACATCGGTTGAAGCGTTATCCTCTGGACTGCTGATTGGAGATTTTTCATTATACTCAAACCGGAAAGGATTTTCACCTTTTGTAAAGCTCTTACTTCTTGTAGGAAGATTCAATGACAACAAACTGTAACCTTTTACAGTGTCACCTTGATTTACCTTAAATCAAAATATAATACAATGTTAATTAGGCTTTGTATTAACAGAGATCAAGTTAAAATTAATAGCATTGGAAGTCATTATTTAAGGTATTTAATATGCAAATTAGAATGTTTCCATCTAAAATATTTCAATAAACACAAAAATATGAAGTCAGCTAGACAATTTTAGGAATAATACTTATTAAAAAAAATTATATTGTTGAATATACAATCAGACGCCAAGTTATAGTTAGAAAATGTCTTAATCGAGTCACTACATTTATGCACGATCGGTGTCAAACTATAATGTCTACATCGTAATGATTGATTCTGCCCTTAACTTCATGATTGTAGCAGTCCTGTCTCTTTACACAACGTCGTTTAGATACATATACAAAGGAGAGTTTATTGAAGTGAGGTAGAGGGAAGGAAGAAGCCACTCAATTAAACATCCTCTTCCAATCCAACGATTAGAGAACGATTTATCAAACAAGTTTTTTACAATATGCGATATGTGGGCCGTATTTCCATTATTATTTTCATTATCTGTATTTCCATTAAATGTATTTTAAAAATCAGTTAAATCTGCATTTACATTTTCATTTATTTCTTTTTTTCGTTTTTGAAATTTTAATCCAGAAATTTTCATATTTTTTTTCAAATAAAAATGATTTTTTTATTTGAAAATAAATATATTTTATCAAACATTTCACTCGTTCTCTCATCATTAAATTGTCTCAAAAAGGAGTTTTATATTTTTCTAATAATTCTTTTTCTAAAAATTTATGTACAACCGTGTATATAACGAATTAAAAATATTCTTAAACAAAAATACATTAATGTCATCAAATTTAGTAAAACTGTTCTAATATAAGACGGTTTATTTTATATAATTATACAGTTATGGCCATACAATTAAGTCAAAAACCTAATTTAAACTTCATCTTCACTTATATTTAATCTATGAAAAATGATGTATGGTATATAACATTTTGTCTCAGAATACATACATATACAAAAACAATTCCATGAAATCTATGCAATTAAAAAATAAAATTACGAAGAAAATTTATGTTTAGCTAAGTAATCCTTAAAAATGCAGGTCATGTAATTAGGTCACCAACCAAAGTAATGTATGTTGACAAATTTTTAAAAACATTGTGAAACGTTAAACATTTCCTAAAATTAGTATTTTGTCTGAAAACCTTTTTGTTTTATTATTTCCATACATCTACCATTCATTGTGGCCATAAGAGCTTCACACTCGTTTGGGTTAATTTTATTCCATTCTCGTTGAATAAATCTCCATAATGCAGCTTTGTTTCTTGGTTTTCTATTGGCAACAGGCTTTTTAACAATCGCCAAAATATTTTCAATTGGATTTAAATCCGGACTTTGTGGAGGCACCTTTAAGACTTGAATTCTTTCAGCTTCTAATCAATTGTTAAAAACCTTTGATATATGTTTTAGGTCGTTATCATGCTGGAAAATTCATTAAAGTGGCAAATTGCTCCTGAAATCTCCATTTATATTATGCCGTAATATGTTTTTATACATTTCTACAGTAATAATAGGACCAACACCATATGTAGTAAAAAAACCCCACGCCGTGACAGATGAGTCTCAGTGTTTTACAGTCTTTTTGTGTCTTTTGGTGAATATTCTTTTCATAAATAACGTCTAACAAATGGTTTTCCATCATTTCCGAACATATAAAATTTACTCTCATCACTCTAAACATTTTTTTCCCAAAATATCTTATCTTTATTCATATGACCTTTTGCAAATTGTAATGTTTATTTGATGTTAATTTTAGACACATGTTTTTTTCCTAGCATGCATCCTTTTAAATTATTCTCTTGAAGCCGTCTTCTAACAGTTATTGAAGACTTTATCATGATCAGTTTCCATTTGTAATCTAATATCTGCTGAACTCAAAATGGATCATTTTGACTAATTTTGACCATAATCAGATCTTCTCTAATAGGGTTTTTTGTGGTTTCGTTCTTGGTAAGTTATTAAAAGTTCAATGCTTCTTGTGATGCTGAATAGCATTATTTATTTTTCCACGAGAAAAATGAGTTCTTCCGGATATATCAGCAACATTATTATCTTTTTCGTAAAGATTCACGTCTTTCTTTTGCTGTTGCGGTATGATTTTTACCCATCTCCAAATTAATTTCACTACTGATGAAATAAAATATGTATATAAAAGTTAGATAAGCATTTAATACAAATGTAACTGTAAATTAGCAAATGAAAATAATGAAATTACATTTAAAACAGAAATGAATTAATTATGTGGCCAAAATGCTGATAAGAATTATTCGAACTGTTACCATATTTTCAAAAAGTTATTGCTTTAAAGAATAGTCTATATTTGGAGTATGATCTTCAGATTTAAAACAACAAAATTTTATACAATTTTAATTATATTTCTTGATATAAATTTTTATTATTTTTGCATAAATAATTTTTTTCAAAGAGTAACTTTATTGTATGACCATAACTGTAATTTTGATCCATCAAAAATTGATTTTTTTTAAAAATATTAAAATTAATTCTAAATTTTATTTTTTCACATTTTTAAAGATTTTCCATATTTTTAATATTAATTTGAAGTTCCAAATACAGCATCATTTCTTTTGGTTTTCTGCCACTAAAATTATGAATAATCTGAATTTAAAATAAATTTTATATGAATTAATTAATAAATAGAAATAAAAAAATAAAATAAATGTAAAGAAAAGTTTTAAAAAGTATTTTGTAAAACGAATTGAGAAATTAAAAATAAATTAAAGTTTAAAATTTAAATATATAAAAAAATATATAAATAAATTAAAAACAATGAATTAATTATTTTATTTAATTAAGTTAAGTTTTGATTACTTATTTAAATGTTAATAAAATAACGTAAAAAAATAAAAATTAAATTAAAAATTATTAAAAAAAAAGAAGTCATGTTTTATGAATGATAATATAGTATAAAAGCCATCAACGAAATCGAAACCTAAAATTAAAAATATTAAGTAAAATTCAGAACTGAACTCAATTTTTGATTTTTGAGCTCAAACTAAATTTTATCAATAATATAAAGTGATATTTCTCTTTTAAATATTTATTTTTCATGAATTTATTTATTTTACTTTTTATTTTTCTAATATCAATGTCAAATATGTCTTCTTAAAATAATAGTTACCATTTTAGATTAAAGTTTTGACTTGTGGATATTCATTTAAAAAGCTGATGATGATATTGAATTATTGCCATTTGTCCACCAATCAAATAATGAGAAAATATTATTTGAATAAAATTTAATAATTCTGAGAAATATGTTTTGAGATTGTTTTCTAATTCAATTTTAATAATGGATAATAAAATTACTGATCAATATAAAAAATTGAAAAATCTTGGCAAATATACTGAAAAGAAAACATTGATATTTTATGAGTTAATTTTATGTTTTATTTACTTTCAAAATGAAGTCAATTATTTTTCATTCCTTTTATTAATAAAGAATAGTTTTAATTTTTAAATATTTTTATTATATTATCTTTAAAACATCTTCAGGTATTTTTCTTTGTTTATTCTATATTACTTATTCACTTTCTGAACGCTGAAACGTATTATTATTATTATTATCTAAAATCATTAGAAAAACATTAAGAAAATATATTGGTACTTCTGAAAAAAGACAAAATCCTCACCACTCCTTTGTGGGTTCTCTTAAAACTTCTTATTCTACACAGCGTATTTTCCGTTTCCAAGCAGGTTTGGTTGATCTCCAGATTCTGGAGACTTTTGTTCTCATCGTCCATGTGATTATATGCCTCATTATATTCAGCTTCTTCATCTGTTCGATCGAGAATTTCGTACGATCCCAAAGTCCTGGCTTGGTAGTGTTCAATGAAATCATTGGGCTTCCTTGCCCAACTGCAATATTGATCAAAATCATCCATGGAATGGGCTGTTAATTCAGGGAAAACAATCAATAAATATGAGCAAAAATTGTTTACTTAAATTATGAGGTTGTCTCCCGTTTATATATGGATAAGTGTGCTGTTTATATTAACCTATTGATTTTTGGTTCATGTTGGCATTTTAATGACATTATAAAATCAAGTATTGAACATGTTTTTCCTCACTTTATTTGCCCAACAATGGGAAAATAATTGCAAAATTCGTTCAGTTCAAATCAATAGCAAACGATTTGGGATTTCGTTAATTTTTTGCCTTTTGTTTGGCTGAATGGAATGAAAATAATATAAATAAATGAAATAAAAATAATTATGTCAACCAGGAAACAATGAATAGATCGTTTTATAAATAGAAACACTTTATATTTCTTTGGTTATTTTTAAATTATTTTTTTTACAAAATATTACTTTATTTGTATAATTAAGTGACAACATCTGGCTCATGTTGATCTTTTGACAATTGACTAGGAATTTAGGAATTATTGAACTTATTATTTTTAAAATGGAGATATTGTAGGAAATAATAATATTTTTATTAAATATAGATTTTTATTTTGAAGAGTTTTGTTTTATTTACTAAAAAACTCTTCCTGTTGGTCACATAATTAATAATGGATATTATTTGCAAATATTGCGCTGTTTGATAGAAGCAGTTCGTAAAAAATGACCGGATTTATGAATAAGCAATTTATGGAAGATGACAGTGCCTTCATTATTCGTGTTTTTGCCAAATATCAAATCAAAACCATTATTCAAGCATCATATATGTTTTTGCGACTTTTTTCTCCGATGATGTCACTACTTTGTAGCCATGATTTTGAATGAGTAGAATAGATTCAAAATTATTCACTACGGATCCTGAAAGGCATTTCAGAAACGAGAGTGGTTTGAAAAGTTCGTGAAATGGAAAAGAAAAACAAATCTTATTTTAACAAAAATCACCTTATTTTTCAACATAATTTCCATTAAGATTAATGGAAAATAAAATGCATTCGCTCGGTTGATATGTCTATTCTGTTATCTATTATATCTGATACCTTCAATCTAAGATCTTGGAGAACCGTTTCATGGATTTTTAAACAATTTCCGGTGTTCTAGACGATTTTAAGTGACCAGAATGGGGATCTTCTTCCAGGCTTCCAAAATTTCTGTAGCTCATTTATGGACGGTCGTAAATGATGGGACATTGTCGTTCAATGTTTCTGCCTAGTCTTAATAGATTTTGGCAGTTGAATTTTTGTTACCAAATATTTGATCACCGCTTGGATTTCAAATTTGTCCATTTTCTATAATATTCAAAACATATTAATTTTAATTGATGTAGAAAAACAAATACCTTACCTATTGATTGGCATTTGAAAATTATTAATATTAATAATGTATTTTTACTCTTAAATATATATGATGCTTTGGTTATACAAATTTTCCTCATTCTTCATTTCATAAACTATTCAAACCACCCACGTAGAATATAATGGGTCATCTCATAAAAATTGCGATTTTTTATAACCTTTCACGAAATATAAAAGGAATATATTAATAATATATTTTTTAATAAAATGGACTTTTATCGATCTTGCTTTCGGTATGATGTTAGATTTAGAAATTTTGCATTTAATATTGTCTTTTTAGAGTTAATTTAAGTTAGTCTTAAATGGAAATGCCAAAGAACCATATTCGACATATTTTTCTGTAATAATATAATAATCACAAAAACCTGAACATAGTAACAAAAATATTCCAATTATATGGAAAATCAGGTATTAGTATAAGTCAATAACAACGATTGTTCAAAACATTCAATCCGGGAACTACATCCTCCAATGTGCAAATAGTTCTAAACCACCAATGGAGTTCGAAGAAGATTATTTTAAGGTGAAACTTGAGTAGAATGTCGTTGTAACTGTTGAATAACTGACTGAAGTGCTCGATTCAACGAAATCTCCCATTCATTGGAACCTGAAAAGTATGAGTAAGATTTCCAGCCTCATACAATGGGTACCACACGATTTTTCAAAAATTGACGTAACGGATAGAATTAACGTGTATAACAGTCTTTCTCGGTTGAAATTAGAGCCGTTCTTGAATTATTATTTCGACATTATTTTTTATTCGGATAAATAAAATCTTAAAAACTAAAAAAACATTCTGTAAATGATATTTTCTAGTCCAAGGATTTTGTATCTCGTCTTAAATTATCTGTCTAAATTAGCTTACATATATGTTTTGTTCAGTTTTTTGTCTTTCTTGTTAAATTTAAAATTCTGTATATTAAAAACTTAAGCTGTGTTTACATATATAAATCTTTATTAATACTGACACAATTATTTGAAAAAGCTATGTGTATTTGAAGTGTGGAGTTGATTGTATTTCTTATCTGTATCTTTTAACTGACTCCTATTTGAATGTGAAGGTGGTGTACCAACGACAAAAAATAACAAAGGAAACACTTTTTAAAACTTTTATATTCACGTTCTGTGTAATTAATTTAATTATTTAAGTAAATTTAATATAATAGTGAATGTAATAATTCACTAACAATTGATTTTTTTTGAAAAAAATTGAGTTATAATAAACTCCTGAAAATTTTCCTTTAATAAATTTTTTTATTGGTATTTTCCTTTACAGTTTTTGCCTCTTCTTTTTTAACTCTACATGAGCTAAAATGAACTAAAATTTTGTTAAGTTGTATGTATAATATTTCTTTTTCTTCTGCTTTTATATGGTGATGTCATTAGTATTGTTAATTATTTTAATGTCGTCATTTTTTAATTATTATTTCATCTTAATAATGACGTAATTAATTAATTATTATTATTATTATTATTATTTCTGTTTTAATTTATTTTAATTTTGTATTATCATCTCATTCTTAAACAAAAAATAAATTGTTAAAAAAATAATGTCACTAAAATATAAATGTTTTATTGAAAAAAATTGTCTATGAAACTGCAATATTTTTGAATCTGATACTTTGACATGCTATGGATGAGTCTGCGACTGTTAAGTCTTTCGTTTTGGTAATGACTGTTTCGAATCCCACATAAGATAAAGAGATATGTTAAATAATATAATTAAGTATTTGGAAACTCAAATATAGTCATTACGCCTACTCAGTTGCATGAATCTTCGAAAATAAAGAGGAAGTAATAGAGAAACTAAACGAATCAAAGTCAAGAAATGCCATGATTACGGAAAAATAATGAAAATCATATTAAAAATATTTATTGTTTTAGATTTTCTGTATCCAAAAACAAAAAAAAATCCAAATAAAAAATTATTTCTGCAAAACATTTTTTGATGTCTTAGTCTTCTAGCTACCATTAGGTAACCAGAAATCACAATAAAATAGAAAAGACATGCTTATTCTTAACAGTTAACGTTTCGCAATCTTGGAAATAGTAAGTCTATATTTATTTAATTTAATTTATAAAAAAAATTTTTAAAAATAATTTTCTTATTTAATAAATTTTTTTTAAACTTTAAATTAAATTGAAAAAAACTTAAAAGATTAAATTAAATATATATTTGCGAAATTTATTAAATAATAATTTTGTGAATTAACTTATAAAAATTTAAATTATTTATTTTTTAACCTTTTAATAATTCAAGAAATTAAATTTTTAGTCTCATGTCACTAAATTATAAAACTGAGTTAAAATAAAATTCATTGTTTTTAATTCATGTTTCTAAATGGTAAATTTACAACGAAATCAATTGTTTTTGTTTTATTGAAACAAAATTTTGGATCTATTTCATTTATTTAATTTCTTAAACGATTCCGTTTACTATAAGAAAACACATGTTCAATTTTTTAAAGATTGAAATAAGCGACACTGACATATGACTTTAAGAATACCTTTCATGTTACAACCCAATAGTTTTAAATTGGAATATGTATGACCGTTTGTGATGTCGATGTCATTGATTCTTTTTATTAATGTCAAATTCACGATTCTTGAATGATCAAGAGCTATTGAGATCCTAAAAATCACAAAGAAGACCTTTATAATATGTATAATAGTATAATGTATAAAAATGTATTAAATTTAATTGAAGTACTCTTTGAGTGTCCGAGATTTTTAAGGTTTTTCAATAGTTTGAACCTTTTATAAATTAAAGCCGAATAAAATGGTAGAAAATTGGAAGGTTTTTTCTAAAAATAAAATTATCTTGGTTCAAGCTAATATATTTCACTGTGTTTTCCAATAAAAATTGATTGTAACATTAAAACAAATAAATATATATAAATGAAAAAATATTAAAGTAGGGTTATAAAATATATTTCTTATAATTTCCAACAAGAAGCATGAATCAAAATCTCGTACAATTTTCATATGTAACATCATTCTAAAGAACTGGCTTCTTTTACCATTATCCATAACGTCGCTGGCTTCATTGCTCTATCCAAAGAAATATTAGAGAATATCAATAAACTATAGGTAAACAGTAAATATATCAACGCTGAAAGTAAGTATAATCTTGCGCACTTCAAGAATAACAAGGGAGGATTATGAGTAAAAAAATAAATATAAAGATTTATTAGAATAGTACAAATTCAAAGCTAATTATACTTAAACTCTGACATTATCTGATCAGATAATATCGATAAAAATGATAATCTTTAAAGTTTTGCATCAGATTGACGAGACGATCTGTTCGAATACTTTTTCTCGTCAACTATTATCGTCTTTAGAGGTTGACCACTCGCTTGAGCCATGAACCATTGTTCCATATTGTTGCTAATATTCGTAACCTATTAATACAATGAGACTTCAGTAAAAGTTATATATTGTTTTAATTTATTGTCAAATTAAACTGTGATAATAATTTTAATAATTTTTGAGTTTATGCACAGAAACCATTCGATGTAAGAAATGTATAGAGTAAAAAAATAAGAAGAAAAAATGAATAAAAAATATATTTTATAAAAATTATGAATTACAAAGCTTTACGAATGTATTACTATTATTTGACAGTAAATTAATAACTATTAATAATATTTATAAAACACGACCTTTTTACACAAATAATTATTAACAATAATTATTAACAATTATTATAGTAGATAACTTATTTATTTATTTTATTATATAATTACGTAAAATTAATTTAGAATAATTATAGTTCATTTAAACAAAAGGTATATATATTGTTTTAGTAATTCATTTAAGCATTAATTTAAAATCGATAATTTTTCTTGATTTCGTCAGTTAGAGATGTTAAGCTTAGAAATAATCAGTTCTGCAGTGTTGAACATGGTAAAAGATAGAGCACTCAATGGAAATTGGCTTTTTAATAAATTATAACTGAATAAAGAGTGACTAATTTCGACATTAATAATTTATCGTGTAGAGGCTCAACGGGTTTCAGAAGTAATTCTTGCAATGTGATAGATGATTGAGAACTCCAAAACCATCGCAAATAAAATTAAAATGTAATTATCCGTGATGGTGAATTATTTCCATTCGACTACATGAGAACGATAAGATTTACAAAGCACAAAAATGAGTTCCGAATGAATGCAATTTTTTCGATTTCCGGAAAATGTTATAACAGGTTAAAAAGATTGTTGGCAATCATGGGACTACGGACTGACTCTGAGTGTTCAGGAAGATGATAGCGATTATTATTATAAGTAATAAAAAATAAAATAATAATTAATAAATGAAAAAAGAGGTGATCAATCATGTGCTGAAAGATAGAAATATTATTTTAATGATCAGACTATCGCACTGATTAATGTGAATATTGTTTGTAAAGATTGACAAAGACAACAATTATGTTGAAAAGGATTCACCATATTCTCTGGGTAATAATTGATTGTATTTACCAACCTTTGAAAAAAATGAGCAGAGTTGTCAATATCATTTAAAGAAATTTTATAAAAGGAGTTTCAGAAATCAGTTAGGGTCCAGTAGTACGAGTTTTTATTAAAATTTAGCAAATTTTTATCATTAGGTAAGATTGATTTTATGGAAAAGTAAAGTATGAGTTCAAGTAATAATATCGATGCGAAAAGTTTTGTGACTTTTTTGTGCAACCATAGAATACGATTACTATCACAGAGAATAGGGGAAGTGTTTCTCTGTAATGAAACTTAAAGAAAAAATTAAATTGTTTTTGTGAAAATATACGGTGGGTAGCGGGTGGTCTGAAAGTTTTGGCACAAAAATAAAACATATTTTTCTAAGTCAATTTTAATATTTATTTAAGTTTTTTTGAATACAAAAATACACTGAGACAACCCACAAAACTGTGTGTATTTACGTAACGTGAAATGCTCCTCATCTTTAACTTTTTCTTAATTTTCTTCGAATACCAATCATCATGCTTTGGACAACACTTAAATCATTTTGTTTTCCATTTGGGATTTTATTCGATTAATTAAATATTTTCGATATTTAGCTTTCAAACCTCCACTATACACCTTATTAATAATATTAAAAAAAATTAATATATAAAGGGAAAAAATTATAATAAAATTTATAATATTAATATAATTATTATAATATAATTTTTAGAATATTTTGGTGACAAAAAAAATTAATTCAAGATTCAAGTTCTTCATATAATAATTGCAGTAACAATCGTAGGCTTACCACTTCTTGCAGCTTAAATACAGCAGTTAGAATACTGCCCAAGGAATTGAGATTTTCGCCGACCAGAATTCGGACGTGTTCCACTTCTTCTTTAATTCGAGCATTGCCAGATGCACAGTTCAACTGTTCTGATTGTGCCTAAATATCATTGATCCTTAAATACCGTTAACATTAATGACAAAACCAACCTGTAGATTTTGCAGACGCATATCTAGAATCTTTTGCGACCGAAGTATGCCATCTAGTTGAGGTAGGGTTATCAGTTGAATTGGAGGACCAGTGTTGCTGTTTGGCATTGGTATATTGTAAAGGTTATGTCGCATATTTTGTTGGGAAGAAAGATTGACAGGAAAAATACTACTAGATCTTCGTCTATTTGCAGCCGTTGGTGTTCTTCGTATAGTTCCTCTCCGAGCTAAACTACACGAATTGCTTAGTGGATGTTCTAAAGGCGGGGCCATGAGATTTGATTGAGTGTTTTGGGAACTTTTATTATGAGCAGGAGTCAGACTTGTATCTTCCGCATCTAAATAAATTCATTTTATTATAATAATAATAATAATAATAATAATTATTATTATTTATTATTATTATTTATTATTATTATTATTTATTATTATTATTATTATTATTATTAAAATTAAAATTAAAATTAAAATTATTATTATTATTATTATTATTATTATTATTATTAAAATTATTATTATTAAAATTATTAAAATTATTATTATTATTATTATTATTATTATTATTACAATTATTATTATTATTATTATTATTATTATTAGTAGTAGTAGTAGTAGTAGTGGTAGTACTGTTATTATTTTATATCAATATTATTTTTCATTAGATTGTATTATTACGTATTAACACTATTTATTAAAACTATTATAAAAGAAATATTAATAAATAAACAATTTTCCATTTTTTACAATTAATTATAAAAGAGACAAGCTTATTCATTACGACTTGATAATAATTTCAATTATAAAATATTTGTCTAAAAAATGCCAAAAATATAAATAATTATAATTTAAAGGAGATTATTTCCAGCAAATATTTTAATAATCTGAAAACTCCGTTTTGAAATTTTTTTGGAATAAACATGAAAAATAAACAATTCTTTGAATGCAGTGACACTTGTTCTTGGATGACATTTAGAAAATAAGGAAAATATTTGTTCAAAATCGTTTATTAATATTAATGGACGTGTTATTTTGACATTTTTCGTGATAAAACTGATCAGGTCAATCACCCAGGAGAAGGTTTTTACCATTCAATTCCATTATTGACATTGCCATTAACGTTATTGACCCATGTCTTTTTCAGTCCATTCAAACTCTTCGGAGTTTTGTCAGCTTTTATGATTTAATGATTTCTAATGATTTTTTTTCGTATTTTTTTTCAATTTTTTTTCTTTAATTAATGATATTAGAAAAAACAATTGGTTTTGTTTTCAAATAATCAATTAATTAATTAATAATTAAGTGGAAAATCATTTATCGTTATGGGAAATAGGAACTATGTCAAAATAAATGTTAAAATTGTTAACGTAATAAAAATGAAAAAAAATGAGTCAATAAAAATAAATAAATAAATATTCTATTGTTCCACTATTTATTATTAATATGAATATGTTTGCCTCTCAGTAATATTTATATATATCCGAAAGTATTATGCTGAATTATGTGAATAAAATTCTGAAAAAATCATCAAACTATTTCAAATGTCAGAATTTTATGTTTTTAATTGAAAGTAGAAAATTAAAAAACAGTCAATTTTAATAATTATTTAAATTTTAAAACACGTGAAAATTTTTTCTTCATTTTCTTTAATAATCCTCTAAATCTTTGCCTAAAATGTATAATTTTTATTACTGGAAAATATTTTCAGAATAATAGTTGACATGTTTGTTTATAAGCGCCATCGCCATAGTAACAAAATA
>JBBMKC010204921.1:0-13648 GCA_037834085.1 Bipalium vagum
TATAAATACAAGTGTTGCTTTACTGATTGTTTTGATTTGCACCACCTAAGATTTTGGAGTCAGGTTAAATTTGATACATAAATATTGAACAAAAGGTGTATGATTTTTCCGCAACATAAAATGAATATCAGTGCTCGTCAAATATTCAGAAATTTAAAATTATGGCATACAACAGTCAGCGCTATAATAAAGAAATACAATGATACAAGAACAATGAAATGGACGACCAAGAAAAAATACTGATGCAGAAGACCGTAGAATTATAATCACGAGCAAGCGTAATAGACGTCTAACGGTACCAGAAATTGCGCCTGACATAAACAATGCCCGAGAAAGAGGTATTAGCGTAACATCAGTAAACGACCGGCTTCATAAGGCCGGTCTATATGGAAGAATTGCCGTTAGGAAACCATTACTTCGGCCTAAAAATAAGAAAATAAGATTAGAATGGGCCAGGGAACACCAACACTGGTCATCCGAAGACTGGTGTCAGGTACTTTGATCGGATGAATCGAAATTTGAAGTTTTTAGATCAAGAAGGCGTGTATTTGTTCACAGGTCTACTGGTGAGAAGTTCTCAGATCAATGCATAATCCCAACTATGAAGCACATAGGAGGATCTGTTATGATTTGGGGTTGTTTTGGTGGTCCATCATTAGGAAATCTAATCAAAATTGATGGAAAACTATTCAAAGAAAGCTATTAAAATATACTACGTCATTCCTTCTGGACCAAGAATTATCGGCAATAATTTTACTTTTCAACAGGAAAATGATCCAAAACATAAAGCCAAACTATGTCAGGATTATTTGAAAAAGATGGAAAAGTAAAATATAAAAATAATAATCTGGCCCCCTCAATCACCTGACCTTAATCCCGTAGAGTTAGTGTTAGAAAAACCTGGCCAAATACACAGAAGGATCTGTGGCAGAAAGTCCAGAAGGAATGGGTAAAGATTAAACCAGTTACCTTTAGAAATTTATTAGAAAGGATGCCAAGGCTATACCAGATGATCATTGAAAAACAAGGAGGTTACATAGATGAAGTTACGGTTTAATGCTTAATTAGTTATTTAAAATTTTTCTTATGTTAATATGTTTGGTAATTATCAATAGATGTGTGTTGAAAAAATCTTTACTTTTATTGCTTTTTTGTAAGAATTTTAAGAGTTCAGAGTTATACTTAAAGGGTGTACAAATACTCTCCGACGGTAGTGTATATACATGATCTCAGGGTCCTTGAAAATCAGTATTACAAAATCGCAAATGTGTACCAGCATGTTTTATGACTACAAATCTGACCTTACAGCAGCTGAATCTCAATAATGTCTATGCCATGCCTTTGGCCATGATTGCGTGTCCCAGCTCAATACCAGGCTTGATTTCCAACGATTCCGTATTGGTGATATTGGCACCGATGAGAAACCTCGTTCCGGTCGTCCTTCTGCGGTCGATAATGCCCACCTGCTGCAGCTGGTAAATGAGGATCTATATCTAACTTCGCGTAAGATTGCAGATATAATGGAAGTCTTTCACACCAGCATTATCAACCACTTGGAAGCTCTTGGCAAGGTGAGTCGATTTGATCAATGGGTGTCCCAAATGTCTTAATGTCTCGGACCGTCAACGCCGAGTTGATGATGCTGTCTCTCTGCTTTCCCGCAGTCTTAGAACCTAGTGGTTGGATAACATAGTCACTAGTGATGAGAAATGGTATTTTTACATCAACATCAAGTGAAGGCGATCTTGGACAGATGCTAACAGTTCTAGCAGGATACAACCATAGGCCGACCTGCACCCTCGCAAGGTTATGCTTTCTGCTTGGTGAAATAGAATAATCTACTGGGAACTGCTGCCTCGCAATTTTACTATCAATGCTCAAAAGTACTGTGAATAAATAGAGCGTTTGGCTAAAAGTATCTCCGAACTTCGCCAACATCTAAGTCATCTTCGATTTCTGCATGACAACGCTCGTCCTCAAACTGCGACAGAGACCAGGGAGAAACTGATGAATCTTGATTGGGAAGTACTCATCCATTCTCCGGATCTGGCACCGTCGGACTACTACTTGTTTCTCACTTTGGCTAGAAGCATTAGTGGAATGTTGTTCGAAGGAGGCAAGAACCTGAAAACGTGGCTAATTGAATTATTCGCCTATAAACCAAAGCAGTACTATTGGGATGGAATTCACTCTTTGAAGAGATAGCGTTATATTGTTGAATTGAATGTTGATTATTACCGTGAATGATTGTACAGTTATGAATGTAATTTTTTTTAATAAAATCACTTTTTAAAATGTTTTTAATGTGATTTAAATATAAAACGGCTAGAACTTTCTTTCCAACATATACTAATAATAATATATAATAAATGAAAAAGTCATTGAAGGGCAGACATCAGAGTAGTAACATAAGAGCCTAGACCAGAATTACAGATAAGTTCTAACTTAGATTGAAGAACATTTTTTAAAGAACAATTCGTCTTTGTAGAATTTTATGCTTGAGTACGACTTGCAATAGTATTAGATGGATTCAAGATGTTTTTATTTGATATTCTGGACTGTTTTGTGAGATTGTTCATACAGCAAATGCATAAGTCAATATTTTCATCTTTCATATTAACGGTTCTTCTAGGTTTTTTGTTGTTGCATTATGAACAAATTTTATCTTTAGTGAGTTTGTCAGCTTGCACTTTATTCTCTTAGCCAATTTTCTATGGTTGAGCTGAATGTTTAATGAAGGCCACTGATTCCGGAGTCTAGAACTGATTTTCATGAAGACTCTGAGAATTGAGAGCTTAGCTCATTAACCGGAGGGAAATATACGTTTTTCTCTGTGGTGGATATCAGTTGTAAGCTCAGTTGACTCATAGATCGTTGCGCATGACTGATTTGTTCTCTTTTTGTTTGCATTTGATGATAATTGAACATTATCTTCTTCATTCGAAAGCGCTGATGTGTTATCGAGGTTGACAACCACGTAACAATCGCTGTGCAAATATCGAGTTAAAACCGATCTGCACGAGAAGTACTGTTTATAGTTGCCGTTTACTTGCTGAAAAAGTATGTGGTCCTCGATCATTTGACATTGCTCATTAATATATTGACAGCTTTATATCGATCTTTAGTTGTCTTAGCAATATCGAAGTTGACCTTTAGCCTGTTTCGGAACATGATGTTTATATTCGGGGAAGAATTTTTGATGTCTGATTGATGACAAAAGAGCGAAGTTCTGTCTTTCAGTTTGAGAAAAGTTTAGAGACTCCCAGGCACAAAAAAACCAAAGGACAAATAAACATTCTCGTGTGATCCGATCCGATCCGAACTCTAACTCGTTGAATAATTCCTTGTGTGATCCGAACCCTAATTCTTTATTCTTTGACTGTGTATAAATTAAATTTTATTCTTTAGAATATGTACCGTATGCATGAAATATGGCGTATGCATGTGTGTAATTAATTATTTTTATTTCAAATCCCGGAAGGAAAGAATATTAATATTAGTATAATTAATAAAATATACTTAATTATTATAAAAACAATAAATAAACAAGGGCATTAAATTTAGAAAAAGTAATTATAATTATTACTAAAATTATAAATAATGACAAAATTAGTTAATTGAATAAGTAAAAGAAGTTATAAAAAATAAAAATAGTAAAATTAAGTTACTATAAATAAAAGTAGATAAAAAAATAATAAATATAAATAGCAATTATTTTTATTATAAAGGGACGCAAAAAATTCTAATATTGAGAGAAAAAAGAATATAAAAACATTTTTGAATATCGTATTACGGAGGACAGAAAGATTATATTTCTAGAGAATTTTTAAGTGAAACTAATAACGAGTGACAACCCAGAATCAGCTTAGTATTAAATATCCGTGAAGTTTATAAAAAACAAAGGATTTTCGGATACAACCAGAAAGAATTGAAAATCAATCAATCACAGGCAGGGACAGTCTACATGACGATAGAACTCCAAGATAAGAAGAAAATTATTCAACGAGAAACCAAGAACAATTCCGGCTCAAAGACTTCACAACATTGTCAAGAAATTGACCAATATTCGACGTTCCCCTGTGATAACTCAGTAACTATTTTATTCATATTATTGAAATAACAATTTGACCACAAATTGGATAATTAATTAAACAATTTAACTAGATCGGATAATTGGATAGATCCCCAATTATTCCGTCAATATCAATTAATTTTTTTGTTCTTCTTATTATTTTATTTTTTTTGCCTTCTCTACGTCTAGTAAGGTGGAGAGGCGCTATTTAAATCAAGGGCTCTTGAGGCTAAGATAGCGAAGAGTAATTTAACTTTCTTTTAAAACCATTTTCTTAGGGGTTTGATCTCTAATATAAAATTTGTGTAATACTTGTTAATAATAATTTGTTCAACCAAATATATATTATAAATTCAGTTGATCGTTTTATATTGATTATTTATCGTCAAGGGTGTCTTTTATCGATGACACTATTCTCAATTGCAGTCAATCCAGTCTTGGAGTTTGTACACTCCTTATCCACTCCAGGCTTTCTAATCGGTAAAGAAGTAAAATTCCTTGCTTACGCGGATGACATAGTGCTGATCTCGGACTGATAAAAATTCGCAAAATCTTTTCAGCAAAACAATTGAGATAATTGATTGGATTGCATTAGAATTTAGACCAGAAAAATGTGCATTTTTGAGCTTGCCACAAAATTGAAATATACAATTCCAAGATTTAAACGATAATGGCCAAAAAATTTTATCAATATCTAGGCGTTCCTGTAGGTGATAAGAACGATCAATCACCCTACGAATTCCTAGGCACATTAATTATTGACACTGGTAAAGTAGTAAACAGCTATCTAGCTAATTGGCAAAAGATAAAAGCATATAAAGTTTTTTTGCATTCCAGACTCCCATTCGCATTTCGGAACAGAGAAAAAAATCAAAGTGATTGGAAATTCTGTCAACAATAAAATCTATAATGACAATAAAAGTAGTAAATTAAGATCATACTTGAGAAAAATGCTACACCTGCCTGGAAATTCGGAAAATTGCCATCTTTATTCGTCAATTGTATATAGAGGTGCTGGTTTCGCTGATCTGCATGGCGAATATTCGATTCAGTCATTAATTCAAGGATTTCGACTTTTGAATTCTTTCTGCAATTTTACAGATAGAATCATTCTTGATTATGTGAGTAGACCAAGACTAAGAATTGATAATCAGACAATAGCTGATTGCTTAGAATGGCTAAATGGAAAAAAGGTAGAAAACAACCATGAATCGAAAAAAACATGGTGGATCAGAATCAGAACGACTTAAATTTCTTTCCACATGTAATCAAATCACTTGTAGTTTTTAAATGATAAAAGAAGAAATTTGTCTGAGAGTAACTCACAACATTTGTGTCACTTACATAATCCGACCTAATAATCGCAATGAAGCATCTCATATATTGCATCAATTCATTTATGATACTTATGCAGTAAAGTGGGAAAACAGTGGGTGGAGTAATTTCTTTGCAAGGACCTTTAATCTATGGCTTAGTACTGAGAAGTTTTAGCTTCAAATTTATTCAAAAAGTCAGAATCAACACATTGGAAATAAATGAACTTCCATTTATTAAGGAAGACGAGGCACGCTTTATGCAGACGCTGCCATTCTGATAATTAATCAATGACATGTTCTGCAAGCTTTTAAGAGCAATAATTCAAAAACCTGATATTTGTCTGGAAAAAATCTTCCATGAACTTCAAAGACCAGAACTCATAGTACAGAAAAATATGCAATACGAAGAAATTGAAGACTCAAAAGAGAGAGTAGATTTGATCATTACAAACGTAGAGAAGACGATTATTTACTTAGTTGATTTAAAATGTCCATTTGAATCTTTACGAAACTTTGATATAAGTGATAATAAAAATATCGTAAAGTATTCGGACTTGAACACAAAAATTAAACTCACAATACCTGATTATAATATCCAATTGAAGACCATGATTATTGAATCTCTTGAGACGATACATACGGATGCAATAGACATTCTAATCAATGTTGGAATCACAAAAAGGAAATCAAGTGCACTCTCAAAGTTATGTGTAATATCAAAACTTGAGCAATCGGCGAAGATCTGGAACTTCCATGTTACTGGATATTTAGTCAATTTTATATAGATTGAAACAAATCAATTATTGAATGAAATTTATCATAAACCCATGCTGATTTATATCATATCTATGGCACTTGTGCTTATTTATTTAATTTATGAGCCTTGTGTACGACAAATTTGTTTTATAAATAAAATGTTATATTATATAAACAGGGTGTCCCATAAGTCCCCGTGGAAGGTAAACTTAAATATCTTTCATTAAATTCAATCGATTGAAAATTCTATTTATAAAATATTAAAGTATGTAAGTCTAAGTTTTTTTTTAATATTTTAAAATTTGATTTAGCAAATGCCGCTTGATTTGAAGTTAAGAATCAAAATTGTACTTTTAATGGCCAAATTCAACTCAATTTATGTTGTTAAACGGAAATTAAATGCCGAATTTGGGAAAACCTTACCAATGAAAGTGCTATAAGAGAAACTTTTCATCGTTTTTGTGAGATTGGCTAAGTGGAAGATAGTGAATATTTTGGAAGATCAAGGCTGATCACTGAAAATGAAGTTCAGAAAATGAATGAAGTTATTGAAAGTGACCCACAATGCAGTGTTCGATCTGTTGCAACCACCTGCTTCATTTCGCGAACAACAATCCATCGAATTACGAGGGAGCAGTTATCATTGAAACCCTTAAAGGTCCATGTGCTGATATATACGGACACATGAGCGGTACAGAAAATCAAAAGAAATACATAATTAGCATAATTGATCAGTTTAGCAAATATGTATCATTAACACCAATAAATGGACAGAATGAGATTACATTGTGGAAGACGATACTAAATAAATGGATACTGTGATTTGGATGTCTAGATCGAATACATGTGGTGGATTGTGGAAGAGTTTTTGATTCAAAGTTTATGGGAGATATGACCAAAAAACTAAATATTGAACTATGCTATTCATGTCCTTATCATCACTGCACTAATGGTCAAATAGAAATGCAGTTCCGCACAATGAGAGATTTTATTAATTTTACCTTGTATGAAAAACACCAGACTGATTGGACAGAGATCTTGCCAGAAGTAGAGTTTGGAACAAATCCCCCTTTACAGAAGACGATTAACAAGAGTTCGGCGGAAGTTGTCTTTTAAAAAAAATATTCAGAGAGAATAATTATGGAGTAACAAATCCCCAAGTGGAGAGAGGACAGTTATCAACAGCAGCGACAAGTCGAAGTTTTAATGAAGGTAAAGAAGTGTTGGTTAAGGCAGAAATACATGATAAGAAATAGAAAGAAACGTAATGCAATGTTACAAAATTTGTTATGTATAATTATAATTAATGTTTTTTACCTGATTCTGACTGAAAATATTAACAATGTTGAATCATTACAAGACAGAAAATACAGGATGGGCGCTGGAAGACTGAAGGACTGTAATCTAAAATAGTATTAAAAATTTATATTTAATCCAAATAGTTTATTTGAAAGATACTAGTTTAGAATTTAAGTTTTTTCTATGTCTGGAAAATAATGTCTTTTAAATGACTATTATTTTCCTGGTTATTATTTTCTCTTTTTTAGGGCATTTTCCATCACCACATCCAATATTTCCGGGTACAAGAGATGTATCTCACTTCGGATATTTTCTTTTAGCTGTTGAATTGTTTGAGAATTCTTCATATAAACCTTCTCTTTCAGGTAGCCCCATAAAAAATAATCCGGAGAAGTCAAATCTTGTGACCACGGAGGCCATGAAAATTTTGGAAATTAATCTTTCACAAAAGACTTCGTACAAGAGATTCATTGTTTGAGTGTCAGTGTGTGCAGTAGCATCATCTTGTTTAAACCAAATTTCTTCGCTGCCTTCAACTAACGGACGTAGAAAATTTTCAATCATTGTCCTGTAGGCAGCACCAATAATTCTTTCTGGAAGCTCCTACTTTATTATTATTATTGTTGTACTTGAAAATTTTAACTGCAAATATTAAAATATTGATTAACTTTAATAAATATCTATAACAACAACTTTGTATAATAAACCCAAATAAATATATATTGATAAAAATTCGAATAAAATTTATTATCAAAATTTTTGTAAAGTTATTTTAGATTAAAATTCTTCAGTCTTCCATTACCCACCCGATATATGATTGTAAATGATTAATGACAGGCACAGATAAAATTATATTTTTACATTTTTCATATTTTTTCTTTACAGAAAAACAATATTATTATTTACGTTTTCGATGAAATTTTTTTTTCATTCCTATCAATCTTTTTGATTTTATTCTTCCAATCAGAATTATTCAATACCGTATTTAAAGAAAATTTTCATCATATATCCATAATTTAGAGTAAAGATGAATGTTTCCAGATTACCAAGGAGACACCAGGATTGCGTGAACGATTACTTTAAACGCCCAAATCCAAAATGGTTTCACTACATATTGTATTTTCCATTATGTATTTTGGGCATTTTTCTGAATACATGGTTAATGATGCTGTACAAGAAGTATACAAAAGAAATACTTGGGAAACGCTTAACGTTTCAAACAATAATGAAGTTAGTTTTGTACAGTGATATTTTGATTTCAATTTGTATTTTTACTGAAAATATGTTACTTTGCTGTATTCCAACGAGCTCAACAGCAATCGAATTGAACACCATGGTGAAAAATATCATCTTTACGTCGGAACTGCTCATTTTCGACATTTTAGCAGTTGACAGATTGCTTGTCATTGTTAAACCTCTCGCCTCATGGTGGAGTCCGAAAATGGTTCTAGGAATATATTTTGGTTATTTGTTTGTTCTTCAAATATGGATAGAGCTGTTTACCAGGATTTTCATATTGATGAATATAAGATGTCTTAAGACATTACTCCCCAGACATATTTATTACCATTACTATGTTGTTATTCTATTGTTATTTTGCAGTTTCAATGTGATTGTTTACATTGTAATTGCCATTATATTTGCTTGGAACTCTCGAAAAAATAAACTGATCAGCAACAGTCAACAGATAAGAAATATTGTAAGATTAACGACCATGTCATTTCAAACTAGTGTAGCATTTCTCATTGCTTTACTACCTTCGTTATTATTCCGATTAAGTCCTCAATCCAACATGGGAAGCAGGACCTGGAACAATATATCATATGTTACTTGTGTCTCGAATTTCATCATTTTAGTTTTAAACAAGAAATTTTTACGACAAAAGCTGAATTTCTGCGACAACAGAGTTCACGCTAAATAATAATCCTCCAAAGATCATAATTAACTTAATCATGTTACTTTGTGATATCTAGTGGTGTGTATCATATTTTACAAAAAATAGTCAAATTAGTGTAGTCACTTTTTGTTATGTTGGTTCTATTAAAAATATTTAAGTTTTCTGCGTTAAATAGTGTAAGTTTCTACATATAGGAAATAAATAAATAATAGTATTATTAATAATAAGTAACTTATAATTATAAATTGAAAAAATTGATAAACCTATGGGACATATTAGGTTGGTACATAAGTTCCCTGGTTTTTTTTAATTTGTCATTCTTGCTATTTTTAGCTTTGTTTTGCTGAGCAAAAATAATTTTTTTGAAAGCGCTTTTTTAAGATACAAGCATGTAATCATTATTCATTCAATAACTTAATTATACATATATTCTTTAGCTCTACAAATGGATATTCCAGGCAGCGAAAAATTCATTTTCGGCATTTATAATATTTTGCCTTTCGCCGTCGTCAGAAAACTACAGAAGCATCACGAGACATTTGTGCTGTCTATGGAGCTAATACAATAGGTGCGAAGATCGCTCAAGAATGTACAACAAATTCAAAAAGGGTAATTTTGATCTCGAAGATAAATTTCGCTCTGGTCAACCATCCGAATTCGACGAAGAATGTCTTCAGGAGCTTTTTAAAGAGAATGGTCACCAAACATCCAGAGGACTTTCTGAAAAAAATTACTGTACTCATCCAACAATCCTCAGACACCTTCATTCGATCGTCTTTAAGCAAAAATTTGGAGCTTGGATACCTTATAAACTCAGCGATCAAGAAAAAGAAAATCGTCTCCAAATCGCAGCACAACATCTTGCTTGGCACCAAGTGATATGCGGCCACACGGAACGATTTCTGCAGAGAATCGTCACGAGAGACGAGAAATGGTTTCTCTAGGTCAATATGAGACAGAGGAAGGTGTGGGTAGCTAAAGATGTCACGCCTAAGCCAAGAGTAAAAAAAAGAACTTCATCCCAAGAAAACAATGATATGTGTATGGTGGAACTGGGAGGCTTTAGTGCACTGGGAAATACTTGAGAAAAAAAGACTATTAACAAAGAGCTCTATGTAGCCCAGTTGCAAAGAGTGAACGAAGCTATCCAACTGAAAAGTTCAGATCGTCGCAGTCATGTCATCTAAGAAAAAGTTGTTATGCTGTTTATAAATATAAAACAATACATTTTAATAATGGTAATTTTTCAAACCAATTGCAAAATTAAAAAAAATTTTAAATTTTCTTTTATTTATTTTTAATAATATTTTATGGTAAACGTTTATCATTTTTTGCTTAACTTTTTAATTGTTCTACTTTAATATATTAAAAATATTTTTATTCTTTTTTATTTTTTAAATATATTTTAATTACTCAATTTTGATATATTCTGATATTACTTTTTGGGTAAAACTTAAAATTAAATTGAATATTATATTTTAAAAGATTATTTATGTATTTATTTAACATTTATTTTATATGATTTTATGTTAGAAATGGCAATATTTTTAAAATCAGATTCTTTTATTTTATTTTTAATTGTTTCAATTTCTCATTCAATTAAACAATTTCTTTGAAGTCAGAGTTCAATAAGAAATTTTAAATAAAAGAGAGGTATCAAATTTCAATATGATTCTTCAAAGAAATCATAGTTTTAATCGAACAATTAAAATGGCAACAAATAATAAATATTAAATAAATATATAATATTAAAAAATAATAATAGTAAGTAATTTAAAATTAATTAAATATTTACTTAATTAATTTTACTGTAATGTTTAATGAGCGAAATTTTACTTATAATATAATCATATAATTAATAATAATATTATAATTAAATTATGTGATATTTATTAATATGATAGCTTCACTTGTTTTTATAAACATTAATATAAGTAATTTATAAATCTTTGCATACTTATGAGTTAATACTGAACTTTTTGACTTGGTTAAAATATTTACATCTCGGGTAAATATAAACGATATAAATGCTCAAACGTGACTACTTCACCATGAGCTTTTTAAAAGACAGAAAAGTTACTTTAGGTATGATACCTTCAGATATAAAAAACACTACCGTGAAATGTATCACAATTCACTGTTTGAAACAGGATATATCTAAAAATTAACTAAAACTTTAAAAAGAGGTTTTATGACTTTCTATGCACTTTTTTTATTAATATTCGTAATATTATCCAAAATCACACATGGAAACTTAAAGGTGAGATATTAAACATTTTAATACTAGTAACATACAATTAAGAGATCTATAATAAAAAATTCTCAAATACTCCTGAACTGACAAGATGATTACTCTTTCCATTAGAATATGTTCTCATGGATAAACATAGTCTTAAAAAAATTATTAATTTAATTAATTAATTAATTAAAATATTAAATTGAATTAATAAAATTTTCCATAATGCAATTATGAAACTAAAATTCCAAATACCCACTGTTTTATAAAAAATAAATATTACCTAAAACATTAAAAACTGCTTAAGCGTTATCTTTCTCTATCATTTCGAGAGTTTTTTAATAAGCTTTGTTTTTTGATGATAATCAAATAGTTAGAGAATAGTTTACCTTTAAAAATATTGCAATATTAACAAATAAAAATGATAACTTGTAGCAACATTGTTTAATAAATATTAATGGTAATAAAAATATATTATAAATAAATTACGTAAAATGTGTGTACTTTCATCATAGCAAATAATGTTGAGCATTATTAATTCTATTGTTGAGTTTGCTGAAAACGTGTATTTAAAAAGAATTGGGTTAAAAAGAGTGATGTTGGACTATCGAGCAACTTAACATAAGCTGTTTATAACGCAGAAGATTTAGTGCACATATGGACCAAGTTAAATTTCGAGTGACAATAAAAAATCGATTGCAAAATATAAACTTTTAAACTTTTAAATGATAAACTGAAATAACAAATTTTTTTATAAAAATATCTTTTTATATAAATCTACAAGTTTATAATTTTTATAGATTATTCTGGAGTTAAAACCCGAGATAAAGATTTGTGAGAAAAGTCAGATCTACCTTTGGTATCCTACTCTCAAGGGCCCTCAGTGAAAAATTTGGTTCTCCGACCTACTAAACGTGGGGAACACAAAAAAATACTGGGAAATCATACAACAAAAATTTATTTGATCATAAAGTGTTAGAGTAACTGTCCAACCTTTAGTTTTTATTTAATTTAATTAATTAACCTTTAACTTATAATTTCAAATCAAATTATAGTTAAGGGGTTTTCTTTACTTGGGAATCGTTTCACCTAATAATAGTGTGAAACCAAAAATTAATATGATTTTAATTTATTCAAAAGTTTAGTTAGATTTGTAATCAAATCTAATGAACGAAAAACCAATAATATTACTTATTAAAATTTGATGAGACTCTCCGTGTAGCTGGAAACTTGATTACTGTCTTTCCTTTTTGATTTCCACTGGATTTCATCTGATTTCGTCTCTAATTCCTTCGTCGAAGTAGCTATTTGAATCTATTTGTTGTGTCTTGGTACTGAAACAATTCAGTATTTATATTATTTTTTTATATTTTTAAATTTTATAACTTGATGTAACTTTTAGATTTCACCTTAAAATTTTTGACTATAAATTTATTTATAGAAATATTTATTAAAACTTTTGTTTAAAAAATTATTTATAGTAACTTTATGTTACTAAACATTTTTTCCGAATAATTTACAAATTAATCATAAAAATTAATCTTTTAATTAATTATAATTATAATAATAATTTATATATTATTTTTTATTTAAATTTATATTTTATATTTAATTTTGTACATATTTCAAGATAAGAACATGGAATAAATAAATAAATAAAATTACACTAAATTATATTTTGTGTTTGTACATTAAAAGTAAAACTACACAAAATGAAACAATAAATGATCAATGTTTAAAATATTTAATATCAATGTTATTATTTCGAGGGATTTGGTTGGATTAAAGGTTTTGAATGATTTGGTTGCACTGAAGGTAGGAGTCTCCACACTATTTATTATATTTTATAAAAATAATTCTTTTAATTAATTGAGAAAGACTTTCCAAGAAATAATTTCCAGGCTTAGTTAAAGATCGCTGCAGATATTTTTAATTTTGTAAGATCGTGGCACCAAATGTAACGTTTCACACTAAATGTAAATGTGTTTGGTCAGATTTACTTTGGTTCGACGCTTACTGCGAGATCTAATCTCGAAATTACAAAAATGCTAACTCTATTGATATAGGTTAGA
>JBBMKC010204932.1:0-23913 GCA_037834085.1 Bipalium vagum
TAATAATAATAATAATAATAATAATAATAATAATAATAATAATAATAATAATAATAATAATAATAATAAAATATAAATAAGGTAAAACACATTTCAGAATCACATCCACAAGTTACATAATTATCAATATTCTGTCCATTTTCGTAACCATGTTCAATTTTGATTTCAATTTCAAAGATTTGGATCAAAGGTCAGAAGGCAAATCCATGCAGTTGTTATCCTGTTTACAAAAAAATTTACAATAAATATGATCGCTTAGAGTATTTTTAATGTATTTTGAAGTGCGGTTTCGAATTGTTCAAAAGTATTATGACTTGATGAATATCATCACTTGTGGCACAATCCAGTACCTAAGCTTCCGACCATTAAAATAACAATTTTCATTCATTTCATTTAACATTCAAACATTTTAATACTTTCGATCACTTTTATGAACATCAAGTGTTTTCTGCGTATTACTTCCGGTGCTCTGTATAATACTTCGGAACAATAAGTGTAATGCCGTAACAAGTTCATTTCTGGAACACCTTTCATGAATTATAGTTTATTAGATCTCTTTATGTCCAAACAATGATATTCTTGAAATTTTGCCAATAGGCGCTTAATTTTCTTTCGGCGCTCTCACAGGCTGACTATTGTCTTGTATGAATTGGAAAGCCTGATATCTTATTTTGTTATAATGATTGGCATGTTCCATGGTTTTGGCAGTTATCTTCATTGGTTTCATGTTTACGTTGTCAGTAAGGTTTCCCAATAATTCAAATAAATTTGTATATTTGCCGAATAAGGTGGGAAATATGGTATTAAGAAAAAAACTAAGAATAATACTTAATTTTAACCTCTGATCAAATTTCGTATCAGAGAAGAAGCCACCCAAAATCATTTTAATTCCAAAGAAATTCCTGATAATTTGAACCTTTGATAACGAAGCAGCATGTATTAAAGATTTTACGATCAACGTCGAATGTATGATAGCCGAAAATTCTCAGTAATCCGCGTCTATCAGTGGTTTGTGAACTGTCTCAAATTTGCAAAAGACCATATGCATTCGAAGAGAGAATGGAAAGATATCATTTTTCCGATGAAAAGAAATTTAACTTAGATGGTCCAGATTGTTATAGCCGTTATTGGCGTGATTTATCAGACAACAATATCAATGGATCAAAGTGTGATTTTGGTGGAAGTAGTCAAATGGTCTTAGGAGCACTTTCATCTCATGTTGTACTTCCTATATGCTTCTACTCGTATATCATCTTAAATGCATGTACAAATTCTGGAAGATGTTGTGGTAAATCATCTTGAAGAAAATGATTTGATAGTTTTCACCATTCAGCAAGACAATGCATCGATCAACGTTTACAAATTTTCTAAAGAATGGTTTTCACGCATGGAAATAGTTATCAAGGAGTGGCTTTCATGCAGTCTAGATTGTAATTCGATGGGAAATCTTTGGGTGATTTTGACAGATAAAGTATATGCCCAAAAAAGACAATTTGTTCATTTTATAAATTATCTTGTCCAAATCGTTACTATAAGGTTTTCCAGTATGAAATGACGTATTTTAACAGTAAATAAAATAAGTAATAAAAACTTGGCTATGTTCTTTTGAATGGAACCTTGATTCATGTGTTTGAACAGATGATAATCTGTTGGTGACAGGCTTGGGAAACAGGGTGGATGAGACAAAACCTCATACTGCAAGTCATGTAATTTTTGTAAAATCATTTTAGAAATAAGAAGTCTAGCATTATCATGAAGCAAAATTGGCCTCTTTCGATTTATCAAACCCGGCTGTTTTTCACGAAGTTTTCTGTGCATGATTTCAATTTCTCGACAGTACGACTGTGCAAATTTTAATATATTAAGCCAGCTGATGTTGGGCTTAGGCATCTGTTTAGGCTGTTCATCAGAGTCTAACCATTGTACTGATCGTCGACGATTATCGTATTTAATCCACTTTTCGTCACATGTCACAATTCGGGATAAAAATGGATCAATATAGTTTCGAATAAATAAGGAGCAGCAAATTTCTAATCTTGCATTTTGATGTTCTTTATTCAAACGGATAGAAATGGTAGATTTTGATGCATTCAGATCTTGGCCAAGTTTTCTCACTGTCTTGTGGGTGTTTCCTTCTACAGATGCTTTCAAATCGGCTTTACTTAAGCATGAAACTGGTCATTCACTGTCTTCATTTAAGATAATCATACCGAACAACCTAATACTCATAGATTTTCATTTCAAATTATGGTAGGATAACGAATTCGTATAAACACTGTATAACATACAGTTCCGTATCAAATTTTGTCAGTGTTTTCGGTTAAACCGTTTAAAACCAGTATTTTATTAAAAAAAATCAATGTTTGACTCAATAAAAATATATCAGTTAATCAAAATACGTCGAGATATGCTCTAATGAGGTTAATTTTGTTTCCAAAAAGCGTTCCAGCAATGACCCTATAAGGAACTAGTGATTGGTCTGGGAGCTTGTTTTTTTCCAAATTCTATTGAGATGAATCTATCATTGCTAATAATAATAATAATGTAACTCTTCATTGTTAATCTCTAATTTGTATCTCTTGAAATTATTTTATTGATGCTTATTTATCGATTTATAATTATTTTCGTAATCATTGTCCTTAATATTATTCAACCAGTTGCTTGTTTTTGCAAAATAGTCACAAGCAAATAGAAGTTGGTGACGTTACATTAGTAAAGTTTGACGTATTTTGAGTGCGACTCGAAATGTAGTGTCTAACTGATAACTGATCGTGAGACATTTTGTGATTACTGTCGAAATACAGGGTGCTATTTGAGGACTAAAATTGTTAAAATATATGATAATTTTTTTAGTGGTGCTAAAATTGATTTGCAATATTTATTGATAGAACATTAAATAATTATTTTTTAATTTAGAAATGGAGGAGATAAATTTTGAATTAACATAAGAAATGAAAAGGCATGCAGTTATTGTTGCATTAGCAGCTGGACACGGTGAATTAGAAATTTCCAAATTTCTTAATGCGTCCAGATCGTTTGTCAATAAAATTAGAAAGGAATGTTTGGCATCTAATCGAAATGTTTCCTCTATATCTAAAAGAAAAACACATTTCTCACGTTCAGACATTGTCAGAAATGTTTACTTTGTTCAAAAAGTCCAGAACGTTGTTCATGAAAGTCCAGAAAAATTAATGAGAGAAATTGCCCATCGACTATCGGTTTCTGATTTAACAGTAAGACGAACGGTACACAATGTTTTAAAGATCAAGGTCCGCAAGGAGAGACCGATTTAGAATTATTGATCTAAAAAGGGAATCGACGTTCCTCATTAATCAAGCTGATCTACGAATGATCAGTCAACTGATCAGAATGGTATATAATTATATTATTATTATTTTGTTGTCAGAAAAGTAATAAAGAAGATTTGGTTTTATTTTGTCGGAAGAGTGAAAAGTTGTTGATATTATCCGGGGATTTTAAAATTGTAAATTCATATTTATGCCCTCTATGGCACAGTAGCTCACGGCGGATCCTGTGCTGTTTAAGGGTTTCTGAGCGGACCGAATTGGGCTCAGCACACCACCCTAGAGGCCTGTCGTTACAAGTGGTGAGAATATCTTGATTTTGTTTTTTTTTTAAATTAATTGATATTTAATCCTTAGTGACATTTAATTGATATTGGTATTTCATTATTTGATTTTAATTTAATTGACTATTATTCTTGGCGTTGATTTTCAGTGTGATTGATTGCAAACATTTTATTGATTATTTTGAAACTTGTTGTTATTTTTTGTATTGTTATTTTAGCAATAAAGTGTTGTTCGTAGCTGCTTGACTCATTCATTTGCGTACACGTATTGACAAAAGTGAAGGGGTCAGTAAATTTTAACTAAGTGTTACTACAAAGTTCATAGTAAATAATAGCGTAACAAAGTCATAAAGACCATCTGCCGAATATTCTTCGTAAGTCGTGTGCGTAATCTTTGTTAACATTGAATGCATCGAATATACTTTCAATTGTGTCGTACTGTGACTGTACTTTGCCAATTTTCATGAGAATTCTCCCCTACTGGATTAAGATTAAAATATTCTAATCATTAGATAGCGCCACCCATCAATATTACATAAATTAAACAAACTCAACTTACAAATTCCTTTCTAAAATAAATAAATGGGGTTTTGTATGGTATGAAGTATATACAAATTCTAAATAATTTTGAAATTTTTAACAAACTATTATCGAATAATTATCATATGAAATTAATTTGTTATATTTATCATTATATTTAAAAAATTCATTATCAATTTGTTTCACATTGATTTTCTTTGTGATGTGAAATAGTAAATAAAAATAAAATGTCACAATTTTCTTAATAAAAGATATAACCATCGAGAAAACTGTTATTAACGAAATTGATTTCCAAATAAGACAGCACTACTTTCTAATATTCTATTGTCAAAAATAAAAAATTTCCTTTCAGAAAACTTTGTTTCCTGGTTCGTTTCAATGATTGAGATTAGGCTATTTGGGAAATCAGCTGTACAATTGCTTATCAATTCTGTTATCATTGTCATTATAATATATAAATATATATATCACTTACAATAATTATTTAATCCAATAAAACAATATTCCCAATCTAAAATAGTTTCAGACTGACACACACCTTGTGCACGCAGCGTGTATTTGAATGAATACAATACATTATTCATGAATGTCTGTGAGTGTGTGTTCCAGACTACATATATATCCAATACGTGTGCCGATAAATATACATGTTCATCAATAATAAATGACACACATCCATTCTTAATTGCATACATGCAAGAAGTGTATCGAATCCCATTGGTGGTTTGATGATGAATGGATTCCTGTTAATGACAATGACTTGTGCTCAACATTATACCATAATGGGAGAAGCATTGGATTCGATTAATTGGGATTAGTGAACAATGTCGTATCACTTGGAAATCTGCAAATCTCAGAAAAAAAAGAAAACGCCTTCTATTTTTGTTAGTGATATTTACGTTTTTATATGACAATAGATTTAGGAAATTTTTATGAGGAATTAAACTTTCTTTTTCGGGTTAGTGGAAATTAAAATTTATTATTGAAATTAATGGAAAAAACCGATTTAATTTTCGATTATTTTATTATTGAATTAATTTTATAAATATCGATCTTATTTAAAAATTGTTATTAAGATATTTTAATGTTTAATAATACGTTAATAATTATTAAGTTTAATAAATAATTTATTATTTAAAATTTATTATTTTGGTGACTAATAATAATAATATAATATCCATATTAATTTAACAAAATTAAACTTAAAAAATGACAACTATTTAAAATATTAAAAAAATTTTGATTTTGAGATAAACAAATATGTGATGAAAATAGAAAAAATTCTGCTAAGTATTCTTATTTATTTTATCGAAAAATAAATAAATAATATTTCTGAATTTCAACATGAGAGAATTATTTGGTTTTCGATTTAATTTTCAAAGTTTGCAAGAAAAAATTAATTCAACTCGGGATTTAATAAATTTTCATTCGATTTTCAATATTTACTTTCGGTTTTCATTTTTCAGCCCAATATTTTTCAATTTTTAATTTTAAAATTATATTTCATTTATGTATTATGGAATATTTTATTAATAAAATATTTCTGGGTCTCATAAAATTTCGCTATTTCAATTTTGTTGACATTTTCCAGTTTAGGTTGACATGGATCAAATTTTATTATTTTAGCAATAATAAATTTCCAGACGCAAAAATCCTTAAAAAATGATTTTTGCTTTATTTTCCCAAAATAATGGTAATGTTCACAATAAATGATCATTTGTGAGGAGGTAAGTCTTACAATTGTATACTGAGTCTTTTAAATACGTATAGGTATACCAAAATAAAAAAATCTATGATATTTGTTGATATAAAATTGATTGAATTAAATAACTAAAATCACGGAGAAATACAGAGTGCGCTTAAAAATGCCGAGACACATACAATGACGTAAAAGAAAAATCTGTTATTATTTATAGAGGAGTCCATAAAAAATGTTTTTAAAAAACAAAATATTTAGCTGCATGTATATCATTATTATGCATTTTCGTGTTACTAATTACTTCTTTAAAAACGAAAATTTTTGTTGACCTCTCTTTATATGAATATATTGATCGATCAATAAAATAATATCTTTTAATAATGTATTGTATTATTTTATTTTAGTGACATAAATTCGCAAATGTCTTTAGAAAATCTTCAATACCGTAACGTAATTAGGTTCTTATTTATGATAGACAAGACAAAAGAAATTCGTTTGGACTTAAATCAGTACCCATGGTACAGCATTTTTAAAGATTGTAGGACATCGGTATTTAATGAAAATATATGTCACGAAGGCATTCTGAGATCGATTCAAAAATAAATCTTGAAAATTTTTTCAAAATTTAAAGAGAGTAACAACCAGCGAATTGAGAGAGTGTCAAAGTGGCAGCAAAGGTACAATAATTACCAAACTTTTTCCAGTGGAGAAATGTGCAGAACCACCGTTATGAAAAATGCAATAAGAAGATGCAGTTTTTTGAACATTGGTGATCCCTTTATGTTACTGAGTCGAAGAAAGAATGTTCTTAAATCGTAATTTCAACGGAAAATTGTGTTACAAAAATACAATCCTGGATGAAATTGGTTAAACTCAAACACAAAAAGTACTCCAACAACTTAAGAGTAAAAATAAATAAAAAAAATATTTTGGTTGGATTTTACACTTGTTTCAAATATCTTCGTTTTAAAAGAAAATAAAATATCGATTCATTCATCTAAAGTAAACCGTTTCACTATATCATTATAATAATTCTTATATAAAATGTCACAATAAATGTCAGTTAACCTTCGAATGATGAAGAAAATTTGCTAAAAATCTACAAAACGTATTTTAACTACTAAGCCCGTGAGTTGAATCGATTCCAGTTACGACTCAGCAATCTGATCTATATAGTGATCCAATTTCTTATTGTAGATTTATTTCTTAATAACTTATGATCTGTAAGAAAATAATTATTTTGGTAAATTCTTAAAAATTATAATTTTCTGCCTTTGTTTATGAAATGTCCGATTACATGATAAATTTGAAAAAACAATGAAACAATTTTTATTCAATTAAAATTCAATTAGGTTCTAGGTCTGAACATGTGTAAGCTGCTGCAGACTTTCTATCCCTGAACAGTTGGCTTTTGCAAAGTCTTTTTGTATACACGTGGTCGTTTTCCCCGTTGATCATTTAATGTTGTTCAATACACAATTTTGGTGCATTATTTCTAGATTGGATCAGTACTTGTCTGATGTGATAATCTCACCATGATCTAACAGTGAAAAATATATGACATCAGCCATGGATCTTCAGGTGGTAAGAATTTTTCTTTTAGGGAGCAGAATAGACTTCAAGCAAGAGTACGAGGATTACTATTATCGAAATATCAAAGATTTCAAAAACAAAGTAAACTGAAAAAAAGTTTACCTCATTTAAATTATAATTCTGATTCCATTTTGAGAAAGAATTGAGTATTTCTTTCAAAAGAAATTCTATGACTCCCTTTTAACTTTCTGAAGAATGTCTAATACTTTAAGGAAAAGAAATTACAAAACTACAAAATAATAAAAGTATTAATTACTATTATCTGTCTAAAAACTATCCAAATCTTGTCTGACTGCAGAAGAAAACGCCTTCATTTTGTTTGAGCAGATTTTTATTAATTAAGATATTAAAAATGATATTGTATGCATATTTCACTCATAGTTTTGCCTTAGCTCACCATTCCCCTAGGCATCTAAAATTCTCTCAAAGACTATGAAAAACGGATTTCTCAAGCTATTGCCAAAGGTTTAATATCAATAAAACATTACAATTAACTAAATTAATATTAATAAACTACCAGCAAGAAACTTTTAATTGTTCCAGATTCTTAATAGCATTATTGTCTTCGGTAATTGAATGTTTTCAATATATCTTGTTATAATATTTTTGTGTGGTATAAAATAATTGACAATGTCAAGCCTAAAGGTTTAAGAGATGATTTTTTGGCAAGTTATGTGAATATTGTAGGTTATTGCTTATATATATGGACTCTGTCAGAATACATAGAGGTGTCCGTCAAAATTCCTCACTGAAAGGATCGAGGTTACAGCATTTCGTCAGGTAAGATTGACATTTTGAGATGAAGAGATATTGGGTGTATTCTTTGGATCAAAACTATAACAAGGGTGAATTTGAAGTTATTTAATTAAAATTTATTTATTTATCATTTTACCCAAGACAAAAGTGATAAGGTATTTCACAAAAAAAATATTTCCTTTGTTTTTTCATTTTATGAAAAATGCTATAATATATATCATTTTTTATAAATTAATCAAAATAAAAGTTGTGAAAAAAGTTATGATTTTATAAAATGAGATCCAAATAAGATTAAGCTATTATTTTAAAATAAAAATAAAAATGATTATCAGAAAACATTAAAATCAATAAGAGAAGAATAAATGGAATATAAAATAATTTGTAAAAAAACGTAATTATTTTAATAAAATATTACGTTGTCCAGTATGAAATTGCGGATTTTCAATATTATTTTAAAAAAGTCAAAAACAACTTGTAAATAAATTTTATCAATTAAAATATTTCCCATCGCTTTTGACACATTGTTGCCATCAGGATAATAACTGTTTAATTCCTTTTTGGTAAAAATCCGAACTACTTTAAATTAATATGCTTACTTTTATATTTATATTAAAGTTTGAAAGTTACTCTTTAATTTGGTATATATAAACAAACAATTTATTGTTAACGTTTGTGATTAACTTTAATTTGAAAATTAATATAAAAAATCCGCAATTTCATACTGGACAACCTAATATTCAAAACAAAAAGATATTAAGTTTCGAATCATTGTAAATAAAATACTCCAGATCTCCCATAAAAGAAATAGTTCTTTAGATAGGATTCATTTTTGATAAAATAATCTAAGTTAACTGTTTAATAGAAATTTTAGGATAGGAATCATTCATGAAATGACAAATTTCCAATGTTCAGATGTACCCCTTTGCTCAAAGTATAATTTCTGTAACAATCGTTATAGCTACTTCAAGAGTGGAGACACCAAGTGCAGCTTTCTTTCAATGCTATAGTAGAATAATCAAAAAATAATGACATAATCTTTTTTGGGATTTATGAATATCCAAATATTGGGTTTGAGGGTATCCTTTGCATTTCAACTACTTTTAGATGCTTATGTTATAAATTTATAGCAGCTTTTACAATTAGAAACATAAAATTATTAATTATGTAGGGTATCAGTGAAGTGAGCTTGGTCAGGCCCTGTATTTATGCTGAAAGTTTGATTGGACAAAATTCTTCTCAAAAAACTTGAGAGGAACAAATTAATTGGATATATTGAAAGCTCATTTTTGGCCACCTTGTAATCAATTAGGCTTTCTCAATCTTCATAATACAAAACGGCGATCATGCACATTGTTTTTAGCAGTTCGAGAATGCTTATGGCAAACTTTTCCTGAAAAGTGGAATAGCAGATTAGGAGCTATTGCTTGGCCACCAAAACTCAATATCTTACCACAATTGTGATGTGTGTATGAAAGCATATTAAACAGTTTGTTCATTCACAACCAATTCTTATTCCAAGATTTTAAACAAAGAATCATTTATGAATTTACCAAGATGTCAACAGAATTTTGTAAAAAGCGCATGCCTGGTAAAGAACCTGAAGGAGACCATTTTGAAAATAAATAAATGTTGAGTATATGCCTCTGTTTTCATATAAAATATAATTTACATTGAAGGGTTCTATTGCTATTCACACCAAAAGTTGAAAAAATATATAATTGACATTGTATAATTAATCTGAAGTCAAAGACATTTTCGAAGTCAATCAATAATTTTATTTTCAGAAAATGAATTTTCATTATTTATTTTTATTATTTAATTTTTTTCTTTTAAAAATAATATTCAAAATTTATAATTTCCAAAATTATTAAATTAATTATTAATTATTTTATATTAATTATAAATTTATTTTATATTTTCATTTTTGACGACCTCACAAGAATTATTTGTAAAGTATAATATAATCTGAGATCCAATAATTCCGATAACGCGATAACTAATTATTCATTAAATCATTAAATTTATAGATTAAAAGTTTATAAAATCAATTGATATAATAATTATATATTTATTGTCAACCAGCTTTTATGTGTTTTAAATTGACAGAATTTTTTATTCAGGTTAAACATTTTAAAAGATCATTTTCAGCCTTAAACATAAGCAACAGAAAGCCAAAATTGATCAATGTCGAATATAGTCATTCGGAGTCGGTAGAAATCCCAAAGATTATATATCTCCCCCCTAAAAACCAGGCGATTTATTCAGTGATAATACCCGAATGTGAACACTTCGGTCTGGAAAAGATGAGCAGCAATTCTTCCTTTCAATTATACTTACCCGGAATTGCTCTAGATGAAGATTACAAGCAGGGCAGAACTCCAGAAAAATATTTGACTGCTGGGGATTTGGATTGGAAAACTGTAAATCCAGTTGCATTAGTTAAGAGAAGAAATCAGACCAATTTATGTGATAAAGAAGCTACCCCAACAAAGTCGCTAACAGAAATAAAATTATTAAAAATGTGCGAAAGTGAAAAGTCTATTGAAAAGAAAACATTCGGGAAGAAATATATAAAGAGAAAACTAGCAAAACTATTTCGATCCAGTGGAAAAATTAACGAAACCCACATTCAAGATGAAGAACATTGTTCCGCTTTCAACATTCAAAATGATGAACCGGAAGTAAATATCAACCAACAGAACGAAGCGTTGAGAAATTTATCTTTCACCACAGCAATTATGTCAGACGGAAAAAAGTCTAAGGAACGAAATCACGTCGATTATGTAAGATATTATTCTATTATATTCTGTAGTTTTTATTATTTACAAATAAAACCTTAAAAAATATTTTCATCAGAAAATCTTCTTTTAGATTATTTGAGAAATTGTATATTTTATTTTCGCGAAAAATATTTTGTTTGAGCTAAGCTAAAGAAGGAAATGAAAATTTTATTTATTCAATAATTTTCTTAAAACTTTTTTTTATTTATATTTTACACTAACAAAAATACAAAATCAATTTTTAATTTATATTTTGATGATCTTTTGCATCATTTACAAGGACCTTGAGATACTGAGCTGACGATTCAGATAATAATAATAATAATAATTTATTATTATTATGATTAAATCTTTAATTCTCATCAACATTTCGTTATGTGGGGTTTGATTTGATAAATAATTGTTCAGAATGCTTGTAGGATATCAAAAATAAAGATTTCCTTTTCATATGATTAACTGATAACGTCTATTAATATGACAAAAAAGAAAAGGCAGAGAAAGGACGAGTGAAATGTTTTTTTATTAAGATTTATATGGTTCAGCTGCTGTAAAAATCAATATGTTATTAACATTTCTTATAATATAAGAAAAATTTATTTTTCATAATAATCAATATTTCTTCTTTACAATTTTATAGCAGATTTACATATTAAAATTTTTCAATTATTTTATAAAAATTAATTTATTTTAATAACTAATTTGATGATAAAATTATGTAACATTTCTGAAGAATTTTCTTTCTTTTCATATAAATTTTTTAATGATCATCAGATTTTATTGTGGCATGAGAAGAAATATAAATTATAAGTTGTTTTAAGTTTAAAAATCATGACTATGTCGAATTTGACAGAGATATCATTTAAAATTCGGCTTGCGTATTGTATGCTTTCTTAAAATAAATATCGTTTTTAACAAATATTAACAGATATCATTGGTTAAATCTTTATTGATTATATAGAGGTTGTATAAATAATATACCAATTAAAAATGTCTATATATTCTAAAATAATGTTACCAAGAAAATTCAACGGAAACACTGCTTAATTCACAAATTTATGTTGAATATTCTTGTCTGATCTGCAATGATTGGTCTGATTGATTTTAAAATGGAACAATGATGAGGGAATGATTTAGAAAATAAAGAATTGGAAATGTTACTAAATGAAAATTTATTTATGGTAATACAGTCTGAACTGGTATCTTCAGTAAGTATGATCAAAATAAATATTTCTTAGCATTTTAAAAAATGCGAGAATTAATATTTCTTTCTGTACAAAATTATGTACCTGGAAAAAATTTACTCTGACCATATTATAAAAATGTATTTCAAAGTATTTTTGCGGGAAAAATAAGAAATGTTAAGATGAATAATGAAATTTCTTCATTGATAGCATCTCCTTGATCAAAAATGTTCTATTTCTACAAACTTTCAATATGTTTTAGTTAAAAACAAAAACTTTCAGGACAATCTAATACATATAAGCAAACATTAATTCCTAGAGTAATGCTAGTTTAAAATTGAACTTTATAGACTTGAAAATATTTTTTTCAACTTTTTCTTTTTTGTTTATAAACCTGCAGAAAAATCAAGTTAAATGATAAGTTATTGATTATTTTTGAATTACTGATTACTAAATCATAAAAAATGAAGCCCACTCTAATGACACTCCAACATCTTTGTCAAAAAGGTCATTGAAATATAAAAAAACTTGCTTTATAGATATTTCATCAAAATAGATACTAAAATTATTAGGATAGTTTTATAGAGATAATATCTGAAACAGTATTGGGAGGGCTCTTTAATTATTTTTTAAAAATTATTACTACTTTAAAAATTTCGCTTTTTATATTTCTTAATAACCTGAGCACAAATTTTTGATTTCATTTTCCAATGCTTCACCAACTTATCTTTCTAGTAGCCGCTAACATTACTGTTTTGAGGTCTATTGGGATTTCGTTGATCATTAATTACGAAATGTATGATGCCCTACGATCCCATTAAATATTAAAATTACTTTCTTCAAATAGATTGAGGTCTAAAAAAATATCGATTTAATCTAAGATGCTCTCTTGATTTCTATTTTAAGATATTTTCAAATTACATTTCAAAATTGGTGAATTATTATTATTTTTATTAATATTTAATATATTTTATTTAAGTTATGAAAAAAATCACATTTTCACTTTTCAAACTTTGACAGCATTTCTTGTTAAACTCATGTTTGACGTTTTACTATGTATTTTTAAACAGTTATGGTTATTGTTAATAATTTTCTGTAAATTAGATTTCACAGTTTTTTTCATTATTTATTTGAGATAATTAATAATATGAATACTAGGGTGTCCGAAAAGTTTCTGGTCTTCACTATTAATAACAAGGCTAAGTAGATTTTATATGTTTATTTTAAAGAACAATCCTCTAAATTAATGAATATACAATTTTATTGATTTCATTTAATTATTTATAATTATTATTTAAATATTTTTAATAGATGCATTTTTGAAAATTGAGAAATACGAAATTAGGATATTACTGAAACATTATTTTATGAAGAGAAAAAACAAGTTTGCTTAAACATTATGGACAATCAGCAAGATCGTATTCCCATATTAAAAATTGATATTCGAATTCAAAACGAGATCGCAAATGGACTAAAGGTAAATGTCGTAGTGGTCGTCCAAATGAAGGAACAACTAACCAAAATACCAGGATAATACACGAAATTTTATTGGCTGGTTGAAAAATGAAGGTTAGACGGATTGCTGATGTGATGCGTATTTCAAAAGACAGTGTATAGTGTACAATACATGAAAAATCAAAAATGAACAAGGTGATTGCGAAATGGGAGCCATGCTCATTAACCGTTGTTTAAAAGAAGTAATATTAATGATTCGGAGGGAAATTTGGCACTGTTTCAAAAAAATACAAACGAATTGATGCGTCGATACGTCACTTGCGATGAAACATGGATTCATTATTACACTCCAGAGTCTACTCAATAATTGAATCAGTGCATTTCACCTGTGGAAAGTGCACCGAAAAGACCAAAAACACAAAAGCGGCTGGTAATATTCTGGGATGTCAAGGGTATATTATTCATAGACTATCTTGAGAAATGCAAAACTATCACAGGATCTTAAATATGCAGCGTTGCTTGATTGTTTGAAGGATGAACTCAAGAGAAGTCCACATTTGACGAAGAAAAAATTGCTGTCATCATGACAACACATTATCTCAAACATCAGTTGTTGCTCTAGCAAAATTAGGGAAATTAGGCTTTGGGTTGATATCTCAAGCTCCATATTCTTCGGATTTGGTACCCAGTGACTTATTTTATTTCCTAATTTCAAAAAGTTCTTTCCAACAAGAGATTTAATTCAAAAGTGGAAGTGAAACAGAAAACAGAACAGTATTTTGGAGACTTTCTGCCAACTCATCTTTTAGAAGGCATAGAAAATCGCTGGTTCTGATTAAAATGAGTACTTTTTGTGACTTCGTTGTTCTTTCTCGACAAGGACAGGAACTTTTCGGAAAACCTATTATAATGTAAGCTTTTGTTTTAATTTTAAGTTACTATCAAAGTATCGATTTTCAAAACTTATCTTTGTATCCCTTATCTTATGGATAATTGAGAAAAATCAATTCCTAATTATTAGTAGTCTATATATGATACTTTTTAATTAGTTATAAAATAAAAACTCACTTTTTTGTACTTTCTTTTCTTATTCTTTGATCTTCTTTTCTTTCATTTCTTATTAATATATTTTTTATTTAAATTTTAATATTAAACTAAACTTAGACTAATTAGACAGTTCTTTTTATAGTTTCTATTTTAAAAAATATTTATTTTATTAATTATTTATATTTTTTACTTCAATATCCATTAACATTTCTTTCTTTAAGGTTGTCAAGGTTTCCAATTTTCTTAAATCGATATACTTGTAAATAATGAAAAAATGGAAACAACTTTAAAAAATACCAATAATAATATATTATATATTAATATTAATCGACAAATTGTCGCCTTTGATAACGAAAGGTTATTTGTTTAAACAAGTCTTTTAATTTTAATAAATTTTATGCTTTATAAAACTCATTTTCCAAACCTAATATATTAAGGTGATATAAAATAATAATTAATACTTAGGCCCTAATTGTTGACTTTTCTTTAAACTTTTTACGGCAACCATCATTGATTCTAATCAAAGAATTGATAAACTTAGTTACATTATCTGTTTTGTTACAGATATATAAATAAGGATGTCTAACATAGAAAAATTTGTTTTACTATAAAGAAAAAGTTTGTTTGTATGGGTGATAAAAATAAATATAAATATTACAAGTTTTGCTTATCGATAATTAATACTGGTTTTTTAATAATCGATTTTAATTTTCTCAACTGCTGAGACTTTTGAAATTAGAATGAGAATTTATTTAAATGATAATCGATTTTTTAGATTTAATTCCCATCCTTCTTTTATAACATTCAATTTGTTTTTCATTTTGCCCAAGTAAACCATATTTATGTTTCATATTTTACCTTTTATCGATCTTGAGAGATGGATTACTGTAAAGGATTTAATTATAAATTCTTTAATATTTACATTAACCGAACCTGTTCAGAATCTGGATCCAAATCTAATTTTATTTGAATACCATTCTGAAATCAAATAACATATATAAATCTAAAACCTTTACTGATTTTAACACGTACGTTTCATATTGTCAATAACCACTAGTGCTATACGATCGATAAACATAACATACTAAAGATAATTTTAAAATATAATATTTACACTAAAATATCCTTATAAATCAATACCACTCAAAAAAGACAAAATAAAGCAAGAAAAAAAACTTGAAAAAAAATAACGAACTTTTTTCTTCTGAGGTCCCAGGGTACGTCTTCTAGGTCTCACGGTCACTTATAAATTACCAAACTCACGTAAGTCTTATTTATCATTCCCAGATTTTGTAAATGTTTCCGTATGGTTTCTTTAGAAGCACAAAATTCTGCACCTTAACTGCGATATCAAAAAAATCATTCATAATTTTAATGATATACTTTTGAATGGCTTTTTAAAACAATAATACTTAAACAATTATTCCATTCTTAATAAACTAAAATATATTGTGCTATAGTTAAATATCAAAATTCAGTAAAAATTATATTAAAATAAATATACAAAATAAAATTAAATAAATATTAAAATTAAATTTACAATTAATTAAAATTTTTAATTAGGCACAGTATAAAAATTCGAAAATTAGAAATCAGCTTAAATACTCACACTGCAGATAATTTTCTAATATTGATTGATGAATAAACTTCTATGAATGTCCTCAATGCATCGGAATAAGTAGAACCTGTTCCAGCAATATATATTTTATTACTCCAGATCAGAATCACCACTTCAAAATTATTTTGTGGCGCTTTTGTTATTGATATCTTTTTAGTTGGCTTTCAAAATATTTTGGAAGTGGCTATTGGAACTCGTACAATAGTAATTCTGAAGCCAGATTTTTCATGAAAATTTTAATTTAATTTCAAAGGTAGCAAGAGAAGTATAAAATCCAAATTTTCGGAAACTTATGTGCCTTCCTAATACAGGTTCATATCAGCAGCACTTTGACAATCCAAAGATACTATAAATAGATACTTACACAAGTTTGGATTTTCCAAGAAAGAACCAAAAGAAGATCCACGTGAATTAACAATTTCACAAAATGACCACAGAATATTTATTTACAAAAAATTACTAAAAATCTTCCTAATGATCGTTTCTAAAAAACAAATCATAACAGGGGATGAGAAATGGATATTCTTTCAGAAGTTTGACAGAAAAACTCTGGATATCTTCTGATAATAAGCCGTTGTGAGTTCCCAAACAGATTTGATTGGGAAAAAAGGTTCTGTTAATCATATGGATGAATTTTGAGGGAACTATCCACATTCACCTGGTTCTTAGAAGTGGATCAGTGAATGCTGAATACACACAGAGCAGTTGAAACTTGTTTATAACATTTTTAGGACATGTGTAAATTTAATAAACAGAAAACGCGCTCTGTTGCAACATGATAGTGCTCCCGAGCATCGAACTCATTTGACAAAAACTGAAATCCAGAAAATGCATGGTGTGCAATTGCTTTCACATCCATCATATAAGGATCAACTGTTTGAACCGATGAAGAGGTCCATTAGCTCCATTAATTCTAACTTTTTATAATATTCTAGAACCCAGTTTCCGATATTTAAATATGGACTTAATTAAATCGCTCTTTGACCCATTTGTTAATGCTCCGGTTTATATATACTAATTTGTACTTAAATATAATTTTATAGGGGTATTTGTATTTTAATAAAAGTATAATTCGGGAGGAAAACCTGTCTGAATATAATAAATGAATACTATTAAAGTTATAAATTTCTCATATTTTTCGTTGTATTATTAACAGAAAACCGAACATCATGTCAAACAAATATCCACAAGTACCTTGCGATTCTGGAAGAAGCCTACAGAGGAAAAATTCAAAGCTTGTCAACGGCGTACTCAAGATAACTTTTATAATTTGAATAAGGCTTCCTCGAGACTTAAGTCAATCACGAACAACATCAACATTTCATCCGAGATCAGTTGGTATAATGAAGAGCGACGTTTAGAAAATTCGGAGAATTTGGAAAAAATGTGGAATAAGCATGCCGCAGAGTCTGTCTCGATTCTTGGGTATAGTAAAGCTTTTTAAGATAACAAAATTTCTAATGAGTGAAAATTTTTTCAGAGGAGATCCCAATGCAACAGAAACATACAACCTTGAAAACTATTATGAAAACGTTGACATCAGAATGAAAAATTCCCAGTCGGCGGGAAACATTAATTCTTTGTCAAGAACAGATTCCATATTTAAATCGACTAATAATGGTCAGATATGTTTTCTTTATTGATATATTTTCAATATTTGTCCTTTCATTTTCTATCTAACTTTTAAGATTAAGATTATTTTCTTGCATTTTTGATTTTATTTTATTTTCATATAAAACATTTTAATATCTCTTGCAAATCTTGCTTATTTTAATAACTTATTTGTGCTACTGAAACTGTTACTATTTTCCTCTATTGAAATATGTAACTTAGCTAAAAAATTCCCTAACTCCTCACTTCATTGATATCGTGTTCGTTAAATTTACATTCCCATAAAATCTATTCTCTGTTGAATCAAAATAACCTCAATTAAACCTTATCTCTACTCGTATCAAGTGAATCAAAGCAATCACAGAAAAAGTTTATTATTATACAATTCGCAATAAGAAAAAAATTAATAATTAGCCGACGACCGTCAATCTCCAGTCTTGGAAGGCTATTTCCTCTCATTGCCCATTTATTTTGAGACTTATTTGTTATTATCTCGACGTCAAGATAATATCAGATATAGAATGGACATATCAACTGATCGGATGTATTTTATTTTGCATAATGAATTAGACATGAAGAAATTATCGGCAAGATGGGTGCCGCGTTTACTTCATGCTGCATTACAAAAACAAGTTAGAGTAAACCTTTCTCAAGAGTGTCTGGTACGTTTTTAGTAGAATAAAACTGATTTTGTACGAATATTTGTTATTACAGAGGAGACATGGGTTCATTACTACACCCCAGAAAGCAAAGCCCAATCTAAGTAGTAGAAACATTGGAAGTCTCCACCTCCAAAGAAAGAGGTGAACGTTAATCTGTTGGTAAGGTTAGAGTAACAACATTTTGGAATGCCAAAGGAATTCTTATGATCGATTATTTCCAAAAAGATGAAACAATCAATGAAGAATGTTACGTAAAGATGTTCGATAAATTGGATACTATCATTAATGAAAACAGATCCAGTTTTCAGAAAAAAAATTGTCATCAAGATAATGCACGTCCACATACGACATATATTAAAGTGGCTAAAATTAATGAAATAAAGTACGAACTTCTTTAATATTTCTCATATTCACTCGATTTGGTTCCCTCTGACTTTTACTTGCTCCCAAAGTTGAAAAATTTTCGTGGTGGAAAGCTCTTCTCCACAAGAGAAAAGGTTCCTGAAGCGGTAAATCATTATTTTGGAAGTCTTGACGAGACTCACTTTCGAGAGGACATTATGGCTTTAGAACATTGTTGGTAGAAGTTGGAAAGAAGAAAATAACTCATCAAAGCACCATAATTAGAATAATTCAATCTCTTTTGTCCAAATTAAGATAGCCCATATTATGCCAGATCTGTTATTGTCTATTGGAGAGAAAAAGTATGTAGAGAAGCATGATATCCCTCCAAACATGTCTAAATGCCATCCAATTCAAGACTTCTAGACTATTTTAAAAGGCTTTATAAACAAGAATAAATGACATAATAATGTTAAACAATTGTGTAGAAAATATGAATATTGTTACTGTGAGCTTCAATAGAGCTTTAATATTTAGTAAAAATCGAATCTTCTTTCTTCAACATTTACTTTTTCAATAAAATCCCAAACCTCTCAAATCAATAAGTAAATAACTTCAATTATGAGATAATTAAATACCAGAAATTATTTCAATAAAGTTTAATTTCAATGATGTTCAACCCCTCATCCATGACATTCGAAGTCAGTTGATTTTGTAAGGAAATAAGACAGGATTGAAAATAATTGTTTGTAAAATAAATAAATCTTATTGCGCTCTATTTATTTTACATCTGAAAAAAGATTGTTCAATATACTGAAAAAGTTGTAACATATTAAAAGTTTTCACATTTTTATCATCACCCATTCTTATTATCTCAAAAAACTGAAGGAAAAGAAATTTTATCTCTGTGAGTGAATAATTAAAATACACAAATGAATCATATTCTACATATTATTTTTATTATGGGAATCAAAACTCAAAAACATAATGAGTGTAACATAATTTTTCGTGATTTTGAATAATGATAAATAAATATTTTATTTAAAAATAATAAAGAACAATCCTTCCTAAAATAATTTCCATTATTACTGATGACCGTCAATCTTTATAACAGCTGGTCGAAATCTTTATGTCAGTAATCGCTAGATCTACTCAAAAAAAAATTGGTCAATAACTTTAACAACTTTCATTTGTTTTATTTGTTCAAAATTTATGGCACACAAGGATTCAGTTTTTGTTTATTCCCATTTGATTTATGGTGTTGGAATCTGTCACTGAATAGCTGTTCATCCTCTTATACAAATATCTACATGTTTTTCTTTCACGAGGGCCATCAATTGGTCATCATCGAAATTTGATGGCCGACCGATATGAAGACTTTAAGATTAAAGGTATCATTTTCAAATTTTGCAGTTCCAGACCAAAGCATGATTTCCCTACAAATTAAAAATTTACGGGACAGTTTTTTACTTGATTAAAATAAAATAGAAATAGGTGATGAAAACGGTGTCTGATCAACTTAGCACTAAATTTTAAAGCTATTAAATATAAATAAAATAAAATGACATTTTAAAAAACTGCACTGTACTTTTGTTGAGCCCAAAACTATCTTTCGAATGAATTAATTTGATATTAAATAAAAATGATTCCGTAAAACAAAACCATAATATAATAAATTCACGAAAAATGATGTTAAACCCAATATATAACAGTCAAACAAATCATGAATTGTTTTTCGTTTTTGACCAAAAGACCAAGTTCATGGGGTCTCCAGAATACCATCGCTTAAAGTATGTTCTTTTTTTTTAAATGGATCCAAATGACGCTTGAAAATTTTAAAATCACCGCCCGCGTAAACTTCTCACCTAAAGTTTTAATGGAAGAATTATTGAAATGAAAATATTCAATCTAAAAATTGAATGTTTCCTTTCCATTTGATTTTATAACGTTTCCACCTACTTCGATTTAGATGAGTATTGGAAATCATGTCAGTCGGATGGCGAGGACTCCGTCGAACAGAAAAAGTAAGGACATGATAGAATTAGAAATAATATTCATAAAACATTTCAGCTTTTCTCCTACGACGTACTTTAAGGCAACTGAGAACGCCGTGTCTTATTCCGGAGGAAATGGGAAAGCGAAGCTTAAAAGCAAACGAAGTACGATAATGGTTACGGTCTTTCTAACATTATCGATTTTGTCTGAATGTTTTTGAATTTTAATTTAATGATGAAAACGATATTACAGAAAGCTCCAAACAAAGTAGACCAAAGCCTCCGACAAGAAGTGATTCCCTTTTCCGAAGCCTTGAATTAATTTGCAATAAATTGCAGTCTTCGATTTCAAAATCTCCAAGTGATTCCTTCAGAAATCTAAAAAATCAATACAATTACCAGGAATGGTTGAAAAGCCTTCCATATCGTCAAGAGAACCAATCTTCCAGTTCAATAAAAATGCGTCCTAAAATGACGAAGAGACATTGTGTCAGTGAGGTTTTGAATGCAGAAATCCCTGGTCTCGGTGTTGGTGAAGAGCATCAGCACTCTTGTCCAACATTGAAATTCGATCACTGTGCGGACGAGAATTCGCCATTTAAGATGTCAAATTCACATTCTGATACGGTTATCAAGAAGTCTCATCGGAATGACGATGTAGCAATTTGTGTAGGGAATCCCTCACTACGCAGAAGCAACAGCCTTGATGGTCTCGGAAAGTCATTTGAATGGAACAAAAGACTGTCAGCCAACTTAGAGTCTTCATATTCAGAGATCAGAAAACATAATTTTGAATCATATATAAGATTAAAAGATTGACATCCGAAAGATCCAAAATTGGAAATGAAAATTTTTGTTTTGATAACAAAATAAATTTGCTGATGATTTTTTATATTTTACCTCTTCATTTATTATTATTATTATTATTATTATTATTATTATTATTATTATTATTATTATTATTATTATTATTATTATTATTTTATCAAATTTCAATTTAATCTGACAATGATACATTTTTTCACAGCTTAATTCTTTCTTTTAGAAGATAGTTTACTGAAAATGTAGTATAGATTAATAAATATAGATTATGTAAGTGTTTGGTTTGACGCTTACTGGGAGATCTAATCTCGAAAATATAAAAATGCTAACAATATTAATATAGGTTAGATATGAGCTCACCAACTCCTTCAAAGGTAGTATAACAAATGAGTGTTCTAAGATACGAACTAAATCAACTGAAATAATACGATTTTTATATTTTGTAAAACAAATACAACTCTTATCAAAATAATAATATTAATTAATTAAATTCTTCTTGTTTTTACGATAACCGAAGAAGCCCTAATGTTTTATATTCCAAATAAGGTTTACCCTTATTTTCAAAATTTATTAGCGATATCATTTTATGTTTAATATATATAATTTTATTCAAGTAGCAATTTATCATTTGTTTAAATATTGAAATATTGACTGTACGTTTTTGAATTTCAATAAATAATTTTTTCAAACCTTCTGATTAAGATGACTTCTACAAAATGTGAGGTAAGAATGTTGTTGCGCCACTATTTTGAAAAGATGCTTGAGCACGAAGGATGCTTGCAAGAAGATATTGGATGAAGGAATTGTTGCTCAGAGGACTACTGCTAAGTGATTTAAACGCTTCAATAATGGAAATTTGAACCTTGAAGACAAGCTGCGTTTAGGTCGACTTGCACTGCTTGTGGATGTTGAATTGATAACAGCCCTGAAAGACAATCCTTACTCAGGTTCACACGATTTAGTTACACATGTTGGTGTACATCAAACAACTTTCCTGAGACATTTACATCAACTCGATTTTATTCACAGAAGAACCACTACAAGATCCACACACCTAAGTGAAGAACATCCAAGGAGCAGAGTTGGTATGTGAAAAAAAGCTGCTTGAGAACAGGCTAGATGATTGTTTTTGGAGGCGTATTTTTATATCAGATGAAAAATGGATAAACTTAGTCAATCATAACCGAGAAAAACGATGGATTCCAAGAGCCCAATATCCGCCTTCAGTTGCACGTCGATCCAGGTTTTCCAGGACGTTCCTACTGTGTGCCTGGTGCAATTTAAAGGTATTCTTCATTATTAACTAGTTCCAAATGGTAAGGTGATAAATGCACAGGTTTATTGCCAGCAGCTTGATTGTGCTTTTGATGTACTTAAGCTGAAGTATTCTGTCCTCCTTCGATGAAAGCTGGCATTGTTTCACCCAGAACAATACCAAGCCACACACTGCTCGAATAACCCAAGAAAAATTTGAAAACCTTGAAGATTGAAATCTTGCCTTATCCTGTCTATAGTTCTGATGCTGTGGCATCTGATTATGTTGTTTCGATCCATGCAATACTTCCTCAGAGGACTCCGATTTGAATCTGGAACTGAAATTGGAATGGCTTGTAAAGAATTTTTCGAATCAAAAAAGAAATGTGTAAATTTGACCAGATAAGAATACTATCAGGTCGGTCGCATAAAATCATTGAAGTTGGTGGACTTTATTTTGAAGAGTAGTGTTATTGTTGTAAATGAACAAATATAATTTTGAGCACGAACTTTTGCACCAACATAGTATTATTAAATATTTTTAATAAAGATAAATTATTAAATAAATAATTTTTAAAATTAAATTTAAAATAAGATCATAACACCCACAGAAAAAATATGAATAAATTAAAAAGTAACAAATCTTTACATAATAAATAATTATCAAAATAAATTTACTGTTTTGTAAATTGTCCAATAGTTTTCTTCTATTTATAATAATAAGTAGATAAAAACTTAAATTATAATAATCCGAAGTTTTGAAATATTAAAATAAAATATTTATTACTAATTTGAAAAATTTATTTTTAGGAAATGGCTAAATAAAATTTTTTTCAACCTCTCACCAAAATATTTATTAATTATTATTATATTATATTGGTGAAAAATAATTTATTCATAATAAAATATGTCAATATACAGAACAAAAATATCAATTTAAATATTACATGGTAATTATAAAACGAAATAA
>JBBMKC010204933.1:0-13643 GCA_037834085.1 Bipalium vagum
TGATATTATTAATTATATGATATTTTTGTTTATAAATCAATTCAATATAATTTAGATATATATGCAAACAAAATTTTAATTATCATTTATAAAAAAGCCGGAGTCATAGTTGTACACCTAATAGTATTATCACATAGTTAATATTGTTCATCTTTATTAATAATTCAATCAAACAAGTCGAGTATATTGTCAAAAATGTGGTGTTTGATGGGCATCAATAAAAACTTAATACAAACTTAATCAATAAAAATGATTACATTTATGGACCACAATGACTAGAAATTAGTATTTTTCAAGAAAATAATATATAAAGAAATAAGTTACACTTACAAATAGTGGTGAACCGGGATCAAATCCAAAAGAAAATCCGAATTTCACGTTTAACCGTAAAGGTGATATAATCGCTTTGCATAGAGCATTGATGTATTGAAACTTCTCTAATTCATATTTTTCTCCAATTAGTATATGAACAGTCTTATTACTACATCAGAAATGTTTAATTTCTCATATATATATATATATAAAATATTTTGAGTTACATTTCTAAAAATTATTTATTTTATTTTAATTATTATTATTATTATTATTTTATTTGTAAATATAATTAAGAAAAATTATAATATTTTATTAAAAATATTAACGTATACTTTTTATTTTATAAATATTTAATTCTATTATATTATGTCTTAATCCTTTTACAAAACAAATAACACTAATTGAAATATAGTTACCGAGAAACTGTAATGTCATAAATAACGTTTCAAAATATTCCACACACAAAATATATCAAAATCACAATTCATTGACCGTCACGACAATGTTATGAATATAAAATTAAATAAAATTAGATCACAAACAACAAAATTATTATTGAAAATCGATTTACTTAATTGTTATAGCATAGAAAGAGATCAAAACAATATGATATCCACAAGTCACCAAGGTCTACCGAGACCCGAACACAATCCCTGTCGCAAAAACACATCAAGTTTACTAACTTTGGTACACTAATAAATTGGTCGCCGCAACCTTGAATTTCTCTTTGGATCATATTTCCGTTTTGATTTAATTGTACTTTTCAATTTCGCTTTGCTTCTGCTTTTTTTTAGTTTTTGGAACTGATACTTCGGAATAGATACTTCCAATCAATTTAATTATTTTCCTTTTCCTTATTTCCAGAACTGAGAGCTAATTTTTTTAAATAACAATAATACACCATAATTTTTGTAAAAATTACTTTTTCATTAGGACCTATTCAGAGTAAAAAAATAATTAATTACACGGCAATCACTGGGACATATATCAGGTTGAGTCAAAAGTTATTCATGTTTTCAGTTATTTAAAGTTCATGTTTTACCATATCATTTAATAATAATATTTATATGAAAAATTTGTAACATTAATAGTTGTAACTTTTTATTTAAGGACTTACGTACATGTTCTTAATGTGTATTATAATATTATTAAAATTATTATTTTTAAATGGAGACAATCAAGATTCATGATCTCATTAGCTTATTGATGTAATCATATATACTGATTGCAGTGAGTAAATATTTAGTTCGGTTTATTGATAAAATTACTTTGAGATTTCCGCTAAGTCTAAGATTTCAGATAAAGAAAATTGATTAAAGAAATAATTTAAAAGTATTTATTAGTTCACGCCTTACATTATTGTTTTATAAAAAAGTGCTTTAGTAGAACAAAGTTTTAGTTCCTTAAAAATCGAAATTTGTGTTATTTTATTACTTTTTGTTTGTTATACTGGTATGAAAAAGAAATTTGCACTCATATTAATTATTTATATCTTATCCGTTAATAACTGGAAAGAAAAGATGTATATACAAAGATCATTCAAAAAGTAACCATAAAACATTTATTTTATTTTAAAAATTAATTCACATTTGATCGTTAATGTCAATTTTTAACATAGTCCCCTCCATATTCAATGCACATATGCCACCGCTTAATTAGAGCCTGGAATCCATTGGAGAAGAAATCTTTTGGGTGACTACGAATCCATTTTTTTCAGCTCTCCTGCTAGTGCCTCCTTGAATGGTCCAAATAGATGGAAATCACAATGAGCGGGTCTGGAGAATAAGCAGGATGTTGCAAGCATTCAATTTTCAGTCCTTTAATTTTATTCACTGTAGCATGGGTAATATGTGGTCTTGCATTATCGTGTTGCAATTGGACACCATAACTAAGTAGTCCACACCGCTTTGCACGGACAACAGGTTTTAGATGATTTTAATTAGGTCACAATACGATGCACTTGTTACAGTTGATCCTTTTTGCATGTAATGATCAAGAATTGAGCCTTTGTAAGCCAAAATGAAAGTAAAGTATTTTAATTAATTATTTCGGATTTACAAAGTTTACGATTTTTGTTAGTTTTCTCTTTGTGTATGTTAATAATAAACTACTTCAAAGAAGCACGAGACTATCATCACTATTAAAAAATATATCAAGATGAACAATTGAGGACATAAAGCAAATAAGTGGTCAATGTTCGTGAAAAATTTTTTATGAGCACTTGCTCCAAGACTCAAAACCAAGATTTTTCCAAAGTTCTTAGTCAAACAAAATGGGTCTATTATGTATGCCTCAACCGAAAAAATGTTATCATCAGAAATTATTTTTTTATTTTATTTTACATAAATTGAAAATATGATAAAAGATACAGATTTATGTCCATTATTCTGAAAGACTAGCTCCAAGAGTCGACCAAAGCGTGTCTTGAAATAAACTTTGTTTTTCTGGTAAAACTATGAAAATAAGAAATTTCTCAATACTTGTACTCCTTGGAACTGTTACTACTACTATTATTATTATTCGCAAACTAAATCAAGTGCAGTTCAAGAAATTCTTTGAAACCTGTAAGAGTTTTTCACTTTCTAAAGCAACCTGTACCTCTATTTTTGATATACCCTTCTTAAAAATCAAAGAATGTCGATATTTTCTTATTTTTCACTTAGTTTTCAAAAAGCAGGAAAATCATTTCAAAAATAATGAAAGGACAATGTTGAATTGCTTTGCAATGGAAAATACGTTCATTTAAACAATTATTTAAAAATTAAAAAAAATATTTTCAGTAAAATTGTAAATTATATTATTGAAGAAATATAAATTATTGTTTCCCCTTTAAAGTTTTTCCATTAAATGTAAATCAATCAAAACTGAATTCGAATTTTTCCTTATTAGGAACTTAGGGGTAATTAAGAAGAAGGACAAGAAATATCTGTTTGATTGACTTCTTGTTTGGTGGTTGATTAGATATCTTATTTATTATTTGGGTTCTTAATTAATAATTTAACACAGAAAATATTGAAGAGTATTGTCCATTTTATTTGTGGCTTCATAACAGACTTGACAAAATATAAAACTAATTATTATATATTTAATAAATGAATTACTACATTAATATAAAATAGACTCCTAATGAAAATAAACACATTATTTATATTATCAAATAAAATTGTAATGTTTTTTAAAGAAGCACATATCCCGTGTCTTTAGACTTTTCTTTTTTCAATATTGATTATAAAATTTGATAATCAAAAATATTTTATTTATTTTTCTTTCAAAGTGTAAAAGTTAACAACTTCAAATAGAATCTGGTATATAAATATTCCTCGAAAATATTTTTTACCAAATTCAAAGGAACACTTAAAATAAATAAATCATTTCAGGAAAATTAGTAAATTAAATTTAGTCTTGACAGCCAGCAGGCATTTGAGAATTTCCACCAGCCAATCAAAAGCTTTATTTTATTAGCATCAGATTTATTACAAAATATATTGCCAATTACCACTGAATTATCTGACACCGAATCTCTGCCATCAATTTTATTTAATCTCTTAACCATTATGAAAAATAGAAATAATAATATAAAAATTTCCAAGAATTGTTTCAACGATTTGGACTTCGTGATTTTTCCTATCATAAAATTTAAACATTTTCTGATTTAAAAGTATTTTCCTTTTTATTCAAAATAGAAAAATCAAATTTTCAATTATCATTGCATAATTATTTTAGTACTGTGTGAATAAAGTTCAATTTATATTCTTTGGATCCTGTGATGAACACAGATATTGAGTTTTATATTGATAGAGTAAATGGGAATAGATACTTGTTTTTTTGCAAGGTAATGTCCTCCTTATAATGAATAACTTAAAGGTTTCTGTTTAGCCATTTCAATCAACATTTTTCCAGTTTAGTATAGAAGATCGGAACATGCATTTTAGGCATATTTTATGTTTATATTATCGTAAAGGGAAAAATACATAACGACGTTGCTAAAAAATTGTGAAGTGTAATTATTTTTTTAATTATTTATGTTATTAGTATTGTTATTTGAGTGTGACTTTTGATGAGTATTTAATTATTTGCCTGTGTGAGATTAATTGAAAATTTTTTTATGTACCTCAGCGGCCAGAAATTTTATGCTAGAACATTTCAACTTGATATCACACCAGTTTGAATCTCGGTATCTCCAAATAATTTTCAACTAAACATGGAACATTGTGAGTGCGGAAAATTGTGAACAGAGATTTTTGTCATAAATTCGAAGATATTTATTATGATATCAACTTGAAATGTTCTACCATTAATTTTCTTGTTAAAAATTGCTTTAATGATATTTTTTGAAAGCTTAAAATAAATTAAAAAAATTATTTTTTATATTAGAAATAATACTATCAGACATGAAAATATAATATATGAAATATAATATATATATAATTATATATTATAATAAAAATATAATATAATATGATATATAAATTTGTTTTTATTTTTTTTCCATAAATTAAATATTAAATTTAGCTCTTAGTTCTTATTATTTTTTTATGTATAGTCTATGGTTCTTTTAAATAATTCCAAAATTATTGATTATTTAATTTATTGTGAATTTTTGATAGCCTCTTACAATTTCTTGAATTAAAAAATTAATTCTAGCTCAAATTCAACGTATCGATAAAATCAATAATAAACTTTTGCTTATCTTAACATTATTTCTTTTCAAATTTCAGAAAATTTCTTTCAAATTCCTGTTTATTGTATTTATAAAATGTATATTGTTCGACCGAATCCTGCTAAAAACTCTGTGCTTTATAGTCTAATAGAGTACAATACATATTAAGGTTGACCAAGTGTTTAGCGATTATATTATATATACTGCTAAATTATATCAGAAAACATTTTTAAAATTCTACAATTAATCTTGGACGATTTTGTAAACTTATTACTTAGTTTATTTACACTTTGTCAATCTTGGTAATTCTATTTACTTTCTGGTTTAACACAACATGTCACAATAAAAATATCATTGATTGTTAATTAACATAGCAGTAATCAAAAGAACACGTAGACTAAACAGTATATACAGCACAGATAAGCATGTGTCTAGCCTACAGAAAACGTTTGAAAAGGAAGATAATTTTCGTCGTCATTCTGAAACAAGGCAAAAGAGGTTCGATAAAAGTGAAAAATTTTAAGCAGAGACTGTTAATATACCTGTTTGTTTTCAAGACAGTCTCAGAACAAATCAGAAAATGCTCTTCACATGATCATTGCATACCTTTCTGATGGCGAATTAATTAAAGAGTGTGTATGAAATAAACTCAATACAGAGTCATTGGACCAACTAAGACATTGTTGTATTTGATTAAGTAATTTCTCATTTGATCAAGTCATTGTTGCATCTGGTAAAGTCAGTATAGCTTTTTATATGTAAATTTTTTTTCAAGACTTTTACTGGAAAAGAGGAAATTATTATTATCGTTTAAAAGAAGACATTCGTAATTGGGCAGATTACAATTGCCTACTAACCGTTAATGATTTAGCCTTACGTTTACAAAATGAATTTCGTATATTTTTGTTTCAACCTCAACAGTTGACAGATTTATTCGTCATTTCAGTTACACTATTTAAAATTCAATAATTCTCAAAAAAATTTTCAAATTGATTCATTTATATTTTTATTGATTTTTAATAAAAATTAAATTTTTAGAATCAATTTTTTTAAAATTAAATTTTCAACATTACAGCAACAAAACTGTTTTTATCAAATGTAATATTAACTTAATCAAACGCAACAATGTCACGAAAAAGTGCAATATGTTAGCTTGTTTAGAAATACTGTTTCCAGAAGATCACAAGGTATAGGTGACACTACTGGAGAAATTGAAAGATCATACCAATATCTTGTATTTTAGTCACTTGATTTCGATAAAACTACTGACTTGAATGAAAGTACAAATCTTAATTTTACTTCACGGATCAAGATAATATTCATAATTACTGACTATGTACTTTGTATATCAAGTATAAAATATTGCACTTGAGAAGTTGATTTTTTTAATGTAGTTGCCATTCACCAGATGTCATTAAATTACCATGACACAAATTTCCTGGACTAACAACAGATGGAGCACCAGCCATGTGTCATTTGTTAAGAAACTGAAAATCAAGGTTTCGGAAGTTAACAATATCATGTTGTTCTGAACAGTCAATTTTATCAAAAATAAACCCATCGCCAATCGGAAACTCAGTTTTTCTCAACCAAGTCCTACTAAAATCACGATGTCATCTTTTCAAATTATACCTAATGGCTAATTTGTTGAATTACTCTGTAACGTTTTTTAATTGAGGCATAAGATTGACCTGCACATACATTAGAAGAATCGAAAAATACCTCAACTCAACAATCCAGAATAACTAGTTAATTTATTTGACATAGATACTTTCTGAGTTTGTAACTTCTAGAGATGTTGAGGAAGATTAGGATTACTGGTTATGGTAGGTTTCTCTTCCTATTCTTTCGTTATCACACAATAATTCACAGCCTTATTGAAGAAAATACCAAAGGAAGTTTGATATCTTTGCTAATCATTTTATAAGCCTCAGATCGAAATGACACAACACGATATACAACTTCACCTGATCAACCTGAAAGAAGATTCTATTTCCTAAGAATATTTCAAGAATCTCACAATACTCAACTTCTGTTCTCTACTACCGAAGGATCAATCCTCTTAACTGAAAAAAACTCTTCATTTGATTTCTTTATTCTGAAATAATTACTTACGTGCTCAAATATTCTCTATTATAGCTGGTAACATGGTTAAAATATGAGAAAATCTGACTAATGAGCATCTGCAATCCAAAATTCGATTATCTGCTTCGAAACACTGACTGGGTTACCTGAGACACACATTTTCACTGACATCTATTTATTTGTTTTCGTTCATTCATCTCTGTGGTTGCTTGTTACACGACTGATGTTGCTCTATTTGATGTGTATTTCATTGCTCATTCAAAAATTTAACATTTTAACAATTTTCTAATTCTTAAATAAACAACATAATATTTATCCATAATTACTCCCTGAACTACAAACTTTGGAAACCCCTGAACTATAATTAAGTTTTTGAAATAAAATATGAAAAATGAGAGAATAATGAAGAAGAGAATATTAAATTAGACAAAAGAAGATCTAAACATGTATCAAAGTAACAATAATAATAAATAATAAATAATAATAATAAATTACATTATTACCTTAAAAGTTACTTACTATTAGTCAACAGTAGTCCTTTTTACTAAAAATATTTTTTATGGAAGCATGAAATGCACAAATCTTTATTTGCTCTTTCCCATATTGATTTGTAAATCTTATATGGTAACCATTTTCAAGAAACTATCTCTTGAAAAGGTATGAAAACTTTTGTCAATTTGACTCTTAATTGTGTTTTAAGCTCCTGTTGCTTGGGTCAGGTTTTAATTTCTGGGGCTTGTACATTTTGAGGAGCACCAATGTCATCTTTTGTTTTAAAAACTGATATTTTAAATCCAAATATAACTTCTTTTTATTACAAAATCCTTTTTGTTGAATAACATAATAAAGTATTTTCATGCAATTTATTGGCTGTCATTTTTAGTTATGTTTTTACGATCTCTTTTATTACTATCTCAAAATGTGAGATTTGAATAAAAAAACCTTTAAATAAAATATTTAGGCGAGTAAGACTTTATTTATATTTTTCTAAATTTCATAGAGATATTTATAAATAAACAAGTTTAATAAAGGTGCTGAAAATATTCAGTAAAAATCGAAAAAACTCATGTGAAACTAGTAATAATAATAAATATGAAGTGTGAATTTATCATATTACTAAACCCAATCATTTAATAAAGAAAAAAAGTAATTTTCGGAAACTGCCGGCAGAATATGTAATTAACAAAAAATCATTATTGGAAAGATCTTTAATGTATTAAATAAATTATTGAAAATATCCTTGTATTTCATTAAAACAAAGGTTTTTTTTCAAGATATTATTACTAGGGTGATGCAAAAGTTTTTGCTCAGAATCTGGAGCTGAAGTGAGATGGCTTGTAAAGATTTTTTCGAATCAAAACAAAGAAAATGTTAATTTGACCAGATAAGAATGCTAGCAGATCGGTGGCTTAAAATCATTGAAGCTGATGGACTTTATTTTGAAGAGTAGTGTTATTGCTGCAAATAAATATAACGGATATTTCCACATATTATCCAGGATACTATATTAATTTTAATATCCAAACAAATATATGATTTAAATCCGCATAGGGATAGTATTAAATAATATCCCCGTGAGTATTTTAAGAATGGGGATACTGTTTGGAATATGGATACTATTTGGAAATATCCATTATATATAATTTTGAGCATGAACTTTTATATCACGCTAATATCTTTTGCAAAAATAAGAAGACTTAAATTTGATTGAGACAATCAGTTTGTTAAGGTTTTTGTTGAAACAGTACCAATAGGTATTTTTAAATATTGGCTCATATTAAAATAATGAAATCAATAATGCTTACAGAAATAATTCCTGAGCTTCTTTGTCATCTTTCGCAACAATAATCGAACTGCTTGATAAATTCAAACAATTCATATGTCGTAACTCCGTACTTATACCCTCAAGATCAGCTTTCATGGCCGTTTTAAAATTACCATTCTAAATTTATGAATCAAAATTATGTTATATATTAAAACATTTACACTTCATCTCACCAGAAGTTAAAAATCAATATTTAAAATGAAAATATTTAAATATATTTTTAAAAAAATATTAAAATATTAAAAACAATATTAAATATTAAAAATAATTCCGAGTAGTTTCATAAAAAATAAAATACTACTAAGGTAATCTCATAAATCAGTTTGGAAAAATGAACAGTCGTTCCTTATTTCATATGTTATAGAAAATAAATAAATGTATTAAAATTGACTTTCCATAATAACGAAGAGAGAAAAGTCTTTTTGTTAATCAATATTTCTAAAGAATTAACCATAATTTTTACCATATTTTATAAAAGTACTTAAAAAGAAATTTAAACATTTTGCACATATGGGATTTATGTATGACGATATTTTTCAAATAGATATTATTTACAAGGAACAATTTTACAATTGAACTGCTCAATGATAAAATGTACAAAGAAATTTCCAGTCTTTTCCAAATGACCTCTAAGGATTTCTTGTATGGTGAATGGGGTACATTAATATTAATTTCCGAAATAGGTTTAATTATAACAAATGTTAATAAGATACTTTGATAGAACTCAGACACCAAAATTTTTAAAATGTTATTTTTTGCTTATTAAAGGATCTTCAATGGTCAAGAGGATCGTATGTTTTGGAAAAAAACATCTTTCTTTCATATTCCACCAGTCTCCAGTATTTCTCACGTTGTAAACATCCTTGAAAATTATTTTGATTCATAAAATGGTGCTTTGATTTACAAATATAAGCATCATTTCTATGGAGAGATCGTGACCCAAATTAATACTCTATTTCAAACATGACTGAGACCAAAGGCTTTATTAGCATAAAAATGTTTGATATCTAAGATTTTATTTTCCGTTCTTTATCCGAAAAACTCAAATACTTTTCGAAATTTACAATAACTTCAAATCTTCGTCAAAATGTTGACGTTGAAAAAATTTTCATTTTTCCTAGCTTTTCATTTATGATAATTAACGCCAATATTATTCAAGTTTTACTCAACAGTTTTTGTCTCCCAATATTGTTTTTGGTATTTTTCAATGTCCAGACCACGATTTCAATTAAACATTTTGAACAGTTTTTTAATTCACAAAATCATTTGAAGATAAAATAACCTATGTAATACCTTACAATTTCCTTATAAAGTGGTCCAATACTTCTTTTTGAGGTTCGTTTTACGCTGAATAATCTTTTATACCGTTCCCATTCTTAATATTTAAAACAACTTAATTTCAATATATCAGGAAAACGAGAGAGAATACTTCCAATCCCCTTTCATATTACACATACTTGAGTTTTATCAAACTACTTTATTTTTTGTTGCTACATTAAATTGTTAATGATTAAAATGAAATCATTAATAATAAAACTGAGCTCACCAAGAGAAATGATAGTTATAACCACAGTAAAGTCAATCTCCAAGAGAATGAAAATAAGTTTTTTTTTCAAAACAGTATTTTATCACAAAAGATACAGTTAGGAATGTGAAAAATATTTAGGAAAATGCTTCATGTCCATCATACATATTCACATTCATTAAAAACAATAAATTGTGCCTGTTTACATGTCAATATATTCAACATAATTTACCATTAAAAAACATTTTTGGGTACTAAAAACGTCTTCGAAAGACTTGAATGGAATAAAAGATCTGTTTCACATTCTCAATTTTGATGACGTATTTTGAATATAATATATACAAAGTTTATCCAAAGTCTTTGTCAGTTAAAAAATAAATAAATAATATAACATAATTTGCGATCAAAAGGTGTTTCTGATTAGATACTTTTATTCAGCATCAATCAAACTACGTTAATTATTTAAATTTGTGAATATCTGAATCGGAATAAGCATTGTTATCAAATTTAAGCCATGATTTGAGAATTAACAAGGAATAAGTACTCTCAGATTTCGGTGGTGGTCAGGAAATATAAATAAAATCAATGGCATTGGCTTCCTTGGTCCACATTTTAACATAAATATAAAATGATTGATCAAAGTCAGCCATATTTATTTTAAACAATATGAGAACAATTGCAGCTACCTCTTTATTGTTTTTTTTTATGAAACATTAATCAGTTTGGTAATAACATCTAAAAAGAATAAATATATTGGGTTTTTGAAATTGGAAACCATTAGAATATTATTATTATTATTATTATTATTATTAATGTATTATTTTATAAAAGGTATTAATAATTAGATGTTAAAGAGTATTGAGTTAAGCGTGATAAACTGTTTTAAAGGTCCTAAACGTTCTATAATTGTAAAGTTCAAGAAATATTTATTTTCTATCATACATTTATTCCTTCATATATTTAATGTTATTCAGTTCACCTCCCTCTAGCTCTCATGATAATCCTCAAAATATGAATAGACGATATTCGTCATTGATTCCATAACCTGGCATGATCCTATATATTTTCAAATAATAATACGAAGTGACTGTAGTAATGTGACGATATTTTTGGGCTACTCCTTAAGTACGTTCTACAGGCTATAAGTCAAGTGAATAAACCCTCCGAATAATAGGAAATCCACAACTCTGAACTAGAAGATACCAAATTCTTGGTCATTCAGTTAACAAATAATGTCTTATTTAAAGATTAATAAACTGTCACTACCTACTTGAATAATCCACGACCTTATTATCCGTTACATCGAAAAGATTAATTTTAAGCTAAAATGTTAACAATATCGAATCTCAAGTGTTTCACTCGAAGACCAATAAGTATGACAGTCCGGCATTCTAATTTTGTATTCGTACCTAAAATTATGTTATTTTTTAACGGTAGTTAATATATCCTCAATTAAATCAAAAAGAGAACAAATTTTTTTTAGCTCTGATTTAAATGGTACACTTCATAAAATAATATTTTAAATTATTGAAATATATTCCAGAGATTTTATTTTTACTGAAGAGTCTTAAAATATTTATGGAAATTTATTAAAGAATAAAGGATAACTAAAAATTAAGAAAAACTATTTTATAAAATTATTAAATTGCTCATCATGCATACTTTTGTTCGAGTGTGTAATTATATGTGCGTGTAAAGTTTTGAAAGCGAAAATAAAACAACGTGAATTTTTATTGAAATTGATTTTATTATTGAACATATTTTTTTTAAAAATTCATCGCACTTAATGCAGTTCTTCTTCAACAATTTTATGTCATGCTTGACGTTTGTAAAATACTGATCTAAGACAACCATAGCTTCTTTATTTGATAAAAGATGCTTGACCCGAAGAAATTGTTTTAAGTTTTTGAAAAGGTAGAAGCTTATCTTTGATTTCTGCGATTTTAAAAAAACATCCAATATTTTGTTTCTTGTTAAAATGATGTTTTCTTCTGAAAACTAGACTTATTCGAGAGTTATTGCATCCGACTTGTCTATAAGCTTTCTATAGTATCTTGAGTTAAAAGTTTTGTCTTTTTCAATGTAATATTTTAGGAAAAAAATCTTTTGTATCCAAAAAATTGTTTCCATCACATTTTCTATCTCTTGTTCTCTCTTCAGTTGGATTGGAAATGAACATCTATTTTTATCCATCATAGACATTCTCGTTTCAATTTAGGATCATTTAATCCAATTTTCGTTCAAAGTTATAAATTGATGAATGAAATCCTTCTTATTTTTATTAAAGATCCAAATGGCATTCACAAGTTAGCTTCTTAAAGATCTTTTAGTTGAATCCTTAAATGAATGCAGCAGCACTTTTCCAAATACTTTTTCTTAATGCAAATTTTTTTTTAAATATAAAGAACTCGTTTATCTGAAATGACCAAGATTTCAGAAATTTCACACTTAAATCTTTATGTACAATTATCTTATCTCTCTGTGACATTCACAATGTTTGCACCTTCTTCAATACTTGTTCGACCATGTTTGAACTTCAAAGCCCATCCATGCACAGTAGAAAATGGTGATGCAAATCCTTCTAGTACTTATTGAGAATTTCCTATGAGGTTGATCCTTCCGGTACAAAAATATTTACTTCCAGATACTCAATTTTTTCAAATTTTAAAATAATAGATGAAAAATTAAAATAAAACGTACTAAGTAATAATAAAAAGATTGATTCAAACAAAATTTTGAAATATAGTAAATATTTATTCTTACACTTATTATAAGTTTTATACGTCTTATAAGTGTTACTTACATTTTACGCAATACCGATATTTAATTTGAAAAATTATTCTCTCGTGAAACTTTGTTAATTTTTCATTAACTAACTTTAATTTTTGAATTGAATCTTATAATACCCTTTAAATTTTCATAGCATAAATTGTAATAATAATATAATACGCTATTGGTAATGGCTAATTGATACATTACTAAAGCTATGTATATTTACCTCCGGAATATCATTGACTAGACCTACTATTGCACACTTGTTATTAATGTATTAGGTTGGTGCAAAAGTAATGCAATTTTTAAAGTAAACAAAATTTATTCATAAAATTTAGCGATAACTGTTCAATCAAAAACATAGTCACCACCAGCATTGATAATGGCTTGCCATCTTTTACGAAGCTGACGGATTCCATTGTCAAAGAACTCAGACTTCTTTGATCCAAAATAGTCGACCA